>JAANYP010008180.1:0-90864 GCA_020465985.1 Centrapalus pauciflorus
TCCACAAACAGTACACGTCATAATATTTCATTTCATTAAGTAATAAATATTACTAATTGTTTGATACCACAGGTCCATCAGCATGAATACTTAATTACAACAATATTTTAAAATCAAATGGTGGTCTAACTAGCTTCTAAATCTTCAATCAGAGTGCGGAAGACTGAACAAGCTACCCGAGACCGCAACATCTTTTCAAAATAGGCATCATCAAAAGTCCAAAAGTCTGCTATTCATCAAAGTCCAGATTCACTTAGCCTGGGACGAACTACCTGCTATGGTCTTGCCTTTATCAGCTTTTCCTGAAAAAGAGTTGTCATGACAGAGTAAGCTACAATGCTTAGTGAGTAAACAGAGTTCCATTAGTTACCACACACATATAACATACTATCAGCTCCTGTCGGCAAGTCACTACGTCAGAGACGTCAAAAAAGTTGGGAGACAACCCAGTCGGTATTCCCATGTGTAAGGCCGAAGCCCTACGGGAAGTGTATGGAAACAAGTCAAATAGGTAAGGAATCTGCAGAATTCCCTCCTGTGAATGGAGATCTCACATTCGGTCCTGTCGGATAATGCAGTATGCAGCAGCAAGTATATAAACAGTCAAGTAAGCAGTAAGCATGATACGTATTACATAAATGTAAAAGTGAACATGCAATCAAGGCAATTCAAGTGTCTAACTTCAGTAATGTCAAAAGTACGTTTCTATGATACAATAAAGTATTAAAGAAACATGCAGCAACAAACGGAAGTTTCCATACAGTCAATACATTCACCAATAAGTATCGAAATATATGCAAGTAATTAATGAAATCTGTCACTCACAGTGGTCCGTAGTCAGATAATGCTTAACGAATTAAGCGATTCAGTTTACTCTGTCAAATCGACGGGTTCCTGCATTTCAGTTTCAAGTCTGGCATATTAATGTCAAGTCCGTGTCATAATCTATATAACCCTAGTTATATATTCAGGTTCTTGTCAATTCTGGTTATCGAGTCTGAGGTAGTTCCTATCGTCCCAAGGTGAGTCTATTCTTATCAGATTAATACGATTCATCTAATTACAGATGTGTGGCCTTGAAACAAAGCCAATCGTATTACTTAGCAAGGTGAATAGGACATACACATTCTAAAGGTTCATACAGAGTCGGTTAATTTATTTGTGCATAAAATAGTTATGCAACTTGAACTTGTGAGTTTTATCATAATCCAAGGACACTTTCAATAAAATAAGTTGTTTAATAACTTAATCTGATTTAGGAATTAATCTTAGGCTAGGAACAAACTCAGATTCGGATTAAGGAGGCTAGATTCGAACCATGCCTAATTCGAATCTATAGATTCGAAACACACACACACAGAATCGAAGGCATACACCTAGATTCGAACATAGACTCGAACACACATAGATTCGAACATAGACTCGAACACACATAGGCTCGAACACACATAGATTCGAACATATCTAGACTCGAATTAGCAGCATTAGATTCGAAATTCACCCATACATTCGAAGCATATCTCGAGTCTAGGGGGGTTTAGATTCGAATTCAACCCATTTTCGAATCTGATCATAGCTTCTTCGAGTCTGTTCTACATGATCAAAGATTTTCCAGATTTTAACATCTAAATAAGAACATAAATGATAGAGAAATGGTTACTAACCTTCGTCCAAGATATATCCTTCGACTATAGATGATTTCCAAGCAAAAACAAGTCCTAAACGAGAGTAAATCAGCTTCGAATGAAGGGAATTTGAGCAAACTCGAGTTTGCTCTTTCAAAACCGAACCAAAAGACAGAAATAGGGCCGATCTTACCTTAAATCCGGACGAAATCAAACATGCAATGGTAGAATCGTGTAGAGCTCGACGATCTCTATCCGTTGACGTATAAATCACAAGAATCCGATGAACCGATTAGAAGAAAAGCTAGAGAGAAGGTGAGGTTATAGAGAGAGAGAGAGAGTTCTTGCTTTCCAAACCTAAGAAATGAGGAGGGCTGCCCTATTTATAGGAAAATAGGGAGAAAATCAGATTTTCTACTGAATTATCCGGAATTGACCAACTTTATTTCCCAACAATCCGATTTGCATATTTGCCTTTTAGTCACATTTTTATTCATTTTAGTCCGTTTCGTCATTTTCAGTCTTTAATTTGTCATTTAGCTGAATTTTAATTATTAACTTAATTTCAGCTAATTTTGGCCAACTTTTCATGATTAATTATAACTTAATATAATTAACTATTTAAGATTCATGCTTTCAGTTAATTACTAATATTTGGATAAAATTGCTTTATTATCCAAAGTCTGATGCTGTAATTTATATTTAATAAATCACGGGCTGTTACAATCTTCCCCCGTTAAATTGATTCCGTCCTCGGAATCGACTAAGACAGGAATAACTTCGGATATTTCTGCCTAATCTCGTCTTCTCGTTCCCAAGTTTGCGCAGATCCCTTATGGTATTTCCATTGGACTAACACCATTGGAATTTCCTTGCTGCGCAATTTCGAAACCTTATGATCGATTATACGCTCGGGCTCTTCTTCGTATCGCAACTGCTCGTCAATTTGCACGTCTTTCCAAGGAATCACAGCTTCAGCGTCAGCTAAACACTTTCGAAGATTACTCACATGAAATACATCATGAATCCCAGTCATTTCGGTAGGCAGCTTTAATCTGTAGGCTTGCAATCCTATACGCTCGAGAATTTCAAAAGGACCCACAAATCGAGGGCTCAACTTCCCCCGTTTGCCGAACCTTACTATTCCTTTTCTTGGCGAGACCATCAGCAACACTTTATCTCCAACTTCAAACGCGATTGGTTTCCGTCTTTTATCATGATACTTCTTTTGTCTGTCTTGAGAAGTCTGAATCCGCTGTCGAATCAACTGTAGTTGGTCATGGGCTTCTTGCAAAATCGCTGGTCCAGAGATCGGCCGCTCACCTGTTTCCCTCCAACAGGTTGGAGTTCTGCATCGACGTCCGTACAAAAGCTGATATGGAGGCATTCCAATAGTCGAGTGATAACTATTGTTATAAGAAAACTCCACAAACGGCAGGTGAGTATCCCAACTTCCACCGAGATCAATCACACAGGCACGTAACATATCTTCTAAGGTCAAAATCGTTCTCTCACTTTGCCCGTCAGTTTCAGGATGATAGGCGGTGCTCATTTTAAGTTCAGTTCCTAGTCCGTTCTGAAAAGCCTTCCAAAAACGAGAAGTAAATCTGCTGTCACGGTCCGATACTATAGACAATGGAACACCATGTCTAGTCACGATTTCCTTTACGTACAATTCAGCTAACTTTTCGAGGCGTTCATCTTCACGTATGGGTAAGAAATGGGCTGACTTAGTAAGTCGATCCACTATTACCCATATAGAGTCATGATTCCGCTTAGTCCTGGGCAGCTTCGTCACAAAGTCCATGGTTATGTGGTCCCACTTCCATTCCGGGATTGGCAATGGTTGTAGTTCCCCATACGGCTTCTGATGTTCCGATTTGACTTGTAAACAAGTCATGCAATTTTCTACATATCGTCCTACGTCCTTCTTCATTCCAGGCCACCAATAATCCGTTTTCAAATCTTGGTACATTTTAGTAGAACCAGGATGTACCGAAAATTTCGACATATGAGCTTCCGACAGAATTTGATCACGAATACCTCCTAATCTAGGGACCCATATTCTATCCATGAACCGTCTAAGACCACGATTATCAAGGGTCAGCTGGGTCACATATGTAACCATACGTTCAGATTTCAAGTTCTCATCCCGAACGGCTTCGGTTTGAGCGGCAATAATCGACTCAGGCAAGGCAGACTCCAAAACAACAGAAGTCAAAGCATAACATCGGGTATAATGGTCTGGTCCGGTTTTGCGGCTTAGGGCATCTGCTACAATGTTTGCTTTACCTGGATGGTAAAGGATCTCACAGTCATAGTCTTTAATCAATTCCATAGATCGCCTTTGACGCATATTCAGCTCTTTCTGGTCGAATATATACTTCAGACTTTTGTGATCTGTATATAACTTGCATCTAGTCCCATACAGGTAATGCCGCCAAATCTTCAGTGCAAAGGTCACGGCTGCAAGTTCTAAATCATGCGTCGGATAATTCTTCTCATGCGCCTTTAGCTGCCTTGATGCGTAGGCAATTACTTTATCCCTTTGCATCAACACACAGCCTATTCCCATCTTAGAAGCATCACTATAGACTACAAAATCATCATTACCCTCAGGTAAGGCCAGAATCGGCGCTTCTACTAGCTTACGCTTCAAAGTCTCAAAGGCTCGATCTTGAGATTCATTCCATTCAAACTTAACTTCTTTCTTCGTCAGACTGGTTAAAGGCACCGCAATCTTGGAGAAATCACGGATAAATCTTCGGTAATAGCCCGCTAAACCCAAGAAACTTCGAACTTCAGATACGTTTTTCGGCGCTTCCCACTTCTGAACCGCATCAACCTTTGATGGATCTACGGCTATTCCCTCACCCGAGACAATATGTCCTAAAAATTGCACCTGGCGTAACCAGAATTCACATTTGGAGAATTTTGCATAGAGTCGCTCCTTTCGTAACAATTCTAGCAATTCTCGCAAATGCATCGCATGATCAGATTCAGACTTGGAGTAAATCAAGATGTCATCAATGAAGACTATCACTGATTTATCCAGCATTGGTCTACATACCCTATTCATGAGGTCCATAAATGCGGCCGGGGCATTTGTGAGACCGAACGGCATTACTAGGAATTCAAAATGGCCGTAACGAGTACGAAATGCAGTCTTCGGTACATCAGACTCAAATACTTTGAGCTGATGATATCCAGATCGGAGATCAATCTTTGAAAAATAACTAGCCCCTTGCAGTTGATCAAACAAGTCATCAATTCTAGGCAGAGGGTATCGGTTCTTAATAGTTACCTTATTTAACTCCCGATAATCGATACACATGCGAAAGGTACCATCCTTCTTCTTAACAAAAAGAACCGGAGCACCCCAAGGAGAAGTACTCGGACGAATAAACCCTTTTTCCAATAATTCCTGCAACTGACTCATCATTTCCTTCATTTCATTCGGAGCAAGTCGGTAAGGGGCTTTTGCGATAGGAGCAACACCCGGTACAAGGTCAATATGGAATTCGATTTGACGATCTGGTGGCAAACCAGAGATGTCATCCGGGAATACGTCAGGGAAATCTCGAACTACAGGTACATCAGACACGGTATTTTTAACTTCTTTAGCATCTATGGCATAGGTTAAATAGGCGGAACAACCTTTGGTTAGGCACTTTCGGGCTTTCATTACAGAGATGAGACCTAAATTTCGAGTCTTTCTATCGCCATAAACATAACGGTCACTTCCTTCGGGGGTTCTAATTCTAATTATCCTTTTAGCACAAAGGATTTCAGCATTATTCGTCATAAGCCAGTCCATTCCTATAATAACATCGAATTCTCTAATCCACATCGGTATCAGGTCAACGTCCGAGGAGAGGTCATCAATCACTAGCTTACAGGAACGAAAGACTCTATTCACAGTCACAAAATTCGAGCTAGCAGTTTCTATGTCTAAGGGTGCAGGTAACATCACAGGGGCAAAATCAAACTGTTTACCAAACTTTTCAGACACATACGACAGATTAGAGCCAGAGTCAAATAAGATTAAGGCAGGCATATCATTAGCAAGAAATGTACCCGTGACGACGTCAGCAGTCTCTTTTGCCTCTTCGGCTGTCATCTGGAAAGATCTTGGCTGATTCCTCGGGGCAGAAGAACCTTTGACTGATTGCTGAGGTGAAGATGCAGGTGGTGGAATAAATCGAGGTCGGGTACAGTCTTTAGCATGGTGCCCCAGCGTAATGCAGTTTCGACAAGCCTCACTGCGCCTGGGACATTCTGACCTATCGTGACCGCTCTGTCTACAGCAGTAACATTTAACGAACGCAGGATCGCATTTCCCCTCATGACTTTGCTTGCAGCGAGGACAAGCAGGTTTTGGCGTCGAGGTCACGGCATACGACTTAGCTTTCTTGGAAGACTGCTTATCTCCCTTCTTCGAACTTTCACTCTTCTTTTCAGCTCTCTCAGATTTTTCCTTCTTACTAGATTTAGCAATAAAAGGACACGCTCGCTCAGGATAGATTTCAAGTTCAGCTACCCTAGCAATTTCAACCGCTTCGATATAACTCCTCGGTCTGCCAGACTTTACAAACTTCCGGATTTCTCGATCCAGACCATCCACAAACAAATCTCTTCTCCTTTCGTCGGTATCAACAGGGTGATCAGATAATAGCGAGAGCCTGGTAAATTCCAGCTCATAGTCCGTCACGGATCTTGTACCTTGCTGAAAAGATAGCAGGGTTTTCTCCATCTGGCGCTTAACATCCTGGGGGTAGTATTTCTCCTTCAAATGAATCTTGAATTGATCCCAAGTAATGGATTTCTCCATTGCTTCAGACATGGGATTCGTAATTGACTTCCACCAACGGCCAGCTCCATCTTCCAACATTCCCGTCGTAAATGTCACCTTATCTTTTTCACCACACTTGGAGAGTTTAAACGCTTTCTCCACATTCGCGACCCAGTCCATAGCTTTAACAGGATCAGATGACCCCGCAAACGTACGAGCTCCACACTTCTTGAAATCAACAAACGTACAATCACGTCCTACCTTAACGTGATGGTCGGAAGAGTCAGTCTCACTTTCATCGGATGACACATGCCTATGTTTCCTCTTTCGGTCTTTCTTGGGCTTCGCTAACATCTCTTCCTTATACTTCAGTTCTAATTCCTGTAACTTAAGTTCTCGCAACCTAAGTTCTTCTTCACGGCGCTTAAAGTCAATTTCACGCTGGTTTTCCTCATCAGTGTGCATTACCGCTTTACCCTTAGTCAGCAAATCCTTAATTTCCTAAAATTGGTCTTCAACTGCCATATCAGTCTGCAGTCGGTTCCTATCCATCATAAGCTGCATTTGCCTACGGTTATCCTCATTCAACTTATGAACGAGGTCAATCAATTGAGCCTGCTGAGGAGGCACAGGGGTGGCAGTACTGCTTGACTCATTAGCAGTATTTTCAGGGTTAGTGCCTAAGTCCTCTACATGAACAGATTCTTTGTGTTGATCATCTGCAGCATCAGCAGCTTTATCAACCCTTGAGGAACCGGCAACAGTCGGATTCTTATCAGCCATTGGCTGAAAATATAAAGGAAATAGCTATTATTTCCTGATTCAATTAAGCACATACCGAGTCATAATATCTACGTCAGATAATCATATCTAAATTCATAGATATGAAGGCAGTTAGTCAGGCTCACAAAGTCAAGTCAAAGTCAAGTCAGTATCAAGCAGTCAATCCCTCTCCCATCCTATCAGTCATCATTTGCCTATCTTAGGTCAAGTTGTGTGGGTAGTCCTTTACTAATTAGGTTACCCTAGGCCTCGATGACTTGTTCGGGAATTCAGAGTCACATAGGCCATACCATACCAGTAGTTTAAGTATCGGGTGGCCAATCCGATGATTAAACTGCTGCTCTGATACCAACTTTGTAACATCCAAGTTTCCACAAACAGTACACGTCATAATATTTCATTTCATTAAGTAATAAATATTACTAATTGTTTGATACCACAGGTCCATCAGCATGAATACTTAATTACAACAATATTTTAAAATCAAATGGTGGTCTAACTAGCTTCTAAATCTTCAATCAGAGTGCGGAAGACTGAACAAGCTACCCGAGACCGCATCATCTTTTCAAAATAAGCGTCATAAAAAGTCCAAAAGTCTGCTATTCATCAAATGTCCAGAATCACTTAGCCTGGGACGAACTACCTGCTATAGTCTTGCCTTTATCAGCCTTTCCTGAAAAAGAGTTGTCATGACAGAGTAAGCTAACAATGCTTAGTGAGTAAACAGAGTTCCAATAGTTACCACACACATAAAACATACTATCAGCTCCTGTCGGCAAGTCACTACGTCAGAGACGTCAAAAGGTTGGGAGACAAACCAGTCGGTCTTCCCATGTGTAAGGCCGAAGCCCTACGGGAAGTGTATGGAAACAAGTCAAATAGGAAAGGAATCTGCAGAATTCCCTCCTGTGAATGGAGATCTCACATTCGGTCCTGTCGGATAATGCAGTATGCAGCGGCAAGTATATAAACAGTCAAGTAAGCAGTAAGCATGATACGTATTACATAAATGTAAAAGTGAACATGCAATCAAGGCAATTCAAGTGTCTAACTTCAGTAATGTCAAAAGTACGTTTCTATGATACAATATAGTATTAAAGAAACATGCAGCAACAATCGGAAGTTTCCATACAGTCAATACATTCACCAATAAGTATCGAAATATATGCAAGTAATTAATGAAATCTGTCACTCACAGTGGTCCGTAGTCAGATAATGCTTAACGAATTAAGCGGTTCAGTTTACTCTGTCAAATCGACGGGTTCCTGCATTTCAGTTTCAAATCTGGCATATTAATGTCAAGTCTGTGTCATAATCTATATAACCCTAGTTATATATTCAGGTTATTGTCAATTCTGGTTATCGAGTCTGAGGTAGTTCCTATCGTCCCAAGGTGAAGCTATTCTTATCAGATTAATACGATCCATCTAATTATAGATGTGTGGCCTTGAAACAAAGCCAATCGTATTACTTAGCAAGTTGAACAGGTCATACACATTCTAAGGGTTCGTACAGAGTCTGTTAATTCATTTGTGCATAAAATAGATATGCAACTTGAACTTGTGAGTTTTATCATAATCATATTATACTTTTAATTACAATAGGTTGATTAATCACTTAATCTGATTTTAGGAATTTAACTTTGGCTTGGAACAAACACAGATTCGAATTAAGAAAGCTAGATTCGAACCATGCCTAATTCGAATCTATAGATTCGAAACACACACACACAGAATCGAAGGCATACACATAGATTCGAACATAGACTCGAACACACATAGATTCGAACATAGACTCGAACACACATAGGCTCGAACACACATAGATTCGAACATATCTAGACTCGAGTTAGCAACATTAGATTCGAAATTCACCCATACATTCGAAGCATATCTCGAGTCTAGGGGGGTTTAGATTCGAATTCAACCCATTTTGGAATCTGATCATAGCTTCTTCGAGTCTGTTCTACATGATCAAAGATTTTCCAGATTTTAACATCTAAATAAGAACATAAATGATAGAGAAATGGTTACTAACCTTCGTCCAAGATATATCCTTCGACTATAGATGATTTCCAAGCAAAAACAAGTCCTAAACGAGAGTAAATCAGCTTCGAATGAAGGGAATTTGAGCAAACTCGAGTTTGCTCTTTCAAAACCAAACCAAAAGACAGAAATAGGGCCGATCTTACCTTAAATCCGGACGAAATCAAACATGCAATGGTAGAATCGTGTAGAGCTCGACGATCTCTATCCGTTGACGTATAAATCACAAAAATCCGATGAACCGATTAGAAGAAAAGCTAGAGAGAAGGTGAGGTTATAGAGAGAGAGAGAGTTCTTGCTTTCCAAACCTAAGAAATGAGGAGGGCTGCCCTATTTATAGGAAAATAGGGAGAAAATCAGATTTTCTACTGAATTATCCGGAATTGACCAACTTTATTTCCCAACAATCCGATTTGCATATTTGCCTTTTAGTCACATTTTTATTCATTTTAGTCCGTTTCGTCATTTTCAGTCTTTAATTTGTCATTTAGCTGAATTTTAATTATTAACTTAATTTCAGCTAATTTTGGCCAACTTTTCATGATTAATTATAACTTAATATAATTAACTATTTAAGATTCATGCTTTCAGTTAATTACTAATATTTGGATAAAATTGCTTTATTATCCAAAGTCTGATGCTGTAATTTATATTTAATAAATCACGGGCTGTTACATACAATTAAGTAATAATGGAACAAGCAGCAGCAGATGTTTCCATACAAGTCAGTAACAATCACCAATAAGTACCGAAACATATGCAAGTAAGTAATGCAATCTGTCACTCACAACCTTCCTGAGCAATGCAAGTAATCTAGGAACATGCAGCAGCATTTGTCCAGTTTCAGCAGTGCCTATCGTACGTTCCTAACATACAGTTAAGTAATCAAGGAACAAGCAGCAGCAGATGTTTCCATACAAGTCAGTATCAATCACCAATAAGTACCGAAACATATGCAAGTAAGTAATGCAATCTGTCACTCACAGCGGCCCCAAGCAATGCAAGTAATCAAGGAACATGCAGCAGCAGTTGTGCAGTTTCAGCAGTGTCTATCGTACGTTCCTAACATACAGTTAAGTAATCAACGAACAAGCAGCAGCAGATGTTTCCATACAAGTCAGTAACAATCACCAATAGATACCGAAACATATGGAAGTAAGTAATGCAATCTGTAACTCACAGCGGTCCTAAGCAATACAAGTAATCAAGGAACATGCAACAGTAGTTGTCCAGTTTCAACAGTGTCTATCATAAGTTCCTAACATACAATTAAGTAATCATGGAACAAGCAGCAGCAGATGTTTCCATACAAGTCAGTAACAATCTCCAATAAGTACCGACACATATGCAAGTAAGTAATGCAATCTGTCACTCACAACGTTCCTGAGCAATGCAAGTAATCAAGGAACATGCAGCAACAGTTGTCCAGTTTCAGCAGTGTTTATCGTACGTTCCTAACATACAGTTAAGTAATCATGAAACAAGCAGCAGCAGATCTTTCCATACAAGTCAGTATCAAGCACCAATAAGTACCGAAACCTTTGCAAGTAAGTAAAGCAATCTGTCACTCACAGCTGCCCCGAGCAATGCAAGTAATCAAGGAACATGCAGCAGCAGTTGTCCAGTTTCAGCAGTGTCTATCGTACGTTCCTAACATACATTTAAGTAACCAATAAACAAGCAGCAGCAAATGTTTCCATACAAGTCAGTTGCAATCACCAATAAGTACCGAACCAAATGCAAGTAAGTAATGCAATCTGTCACTCACAGCGGTCCTGAGCAATGCAAGTAATCAAGGAACCTGCTGCAGCAGTTGTCTAGTTTTAACAGTGTCTATCATACGTTCCTAACATATAATTAAGTAATTAAGGAACACGCAGCAGCAGATGTTGCTTTATAAGTCAGTAACAATCACCAATAAGTAGTGAAACATATGCAAGTAAGTAATGTAATCTGTCACTCACACCGGTCCTGAGCAATGCAAATAATCAAGGAACATGCTGCAGCAGTCGTCCGGTTTCAGCAGTGTCTATCATACGTTACTAAAATACAATTAAGTAATCAAGGAACTAGCAGCAGCAGATGTTTCCATGCAAGTCAGTATCAATCACCAATATGTACCGAAACAAATGCAAGTAAGAAATGCAATCTGTCACTCACAGCGGCCCCGAGCAATGCAAGTAATCAAGGAACATGCAACAACAGTTGTCCAGTTTCAGTAGTGTCTATCATAAGTTCCTAACATACAATTAAGTAATCAAGGAACAAGCAGCAACAAATGTTTCCATACAAATCAATAGCAATCACCAATAAGTACCAAAACATATGCCAGCAAGTAATGTAATCTGTCACTCACAGCAGTCCTGAGCAATGCAAGTAATCAAGGAACATGCAACAGCAGTTGTCCAGTTTCAACAGTGTCTCTCATAAGTTCCTAACATACAATTAAGTAATAATGGAACAAGCAACAGCAGATGTTCCCATACAAGTCAGTAACAATCACCAATAAGTACCGAAACATATGCAAATAAGTAATGCAATCTGTCACTCACAACCTTCCTGAGCAATGCAAGTAATCAAGGAACATGCAGCAGCAGTTGTCCAGTTTCAGCAGTGTCTATCGTACGTTCCTAACATACAGTTAAGTAATCAAGGAACAAGCAGCAGCAGATGTTTCCATACAAGTCAGTATCAATCACCAATAAGTACCGAAACATATGCAAGTAAGTAATGCAATCTGTCACTCACAGCGGCCCCGAGCAATGCAAGTAATCAAGGAACATGCAGCAGCAGTTGTCCAGTTTCAGCAGTGGCTATCGTACGTTCCTAACATACAGTTAAGTAATCAACGAACAAGCAGCAGCAGATGTTTCCATACAAGTCAGTAACAATCACCAATAGGTACCGAAACATATGGAAGTAAGTAATGCAATCTGTAACTCACAGCGGTCCTAAGCAATACAAGTAATCAAGGAACATGCAACAGCAGTTGTCCAGTTTCAACAGTGTCTATCATAAGTTCCTAACATACAATTAAGTAATCATGGAACAAGCAGCAGCAGATGTTTCCATACAAGTCAGTACCAATCTCCAATAAGTACCGACACATATGCAAGTAAGTAACGCAATCTGTCACTCACAACGTTCCTGAGCAACGCAAGTAATCAAGGAACATGCAGCAACAGTTGTCCAGTTTCAGCAGTGTTTATCGTACGTTCCTAACATACAGTTAAGTAATCATGAAACAAGCAGCAACAGATGTTTCCATACAAGTCAGTATCAATCACCAATAAGTACCAAAACATATGCCAGCAAGTAATGTAATCTGTCACTGACAGCGGTCCTGAGCAATGCAAGTAATCAATGAACATGCAACAGCAGTTGTCCAGTTTCAACAGTGTCTATCATAAGTTCCTAACATACAATTAAGTAATAATGGAACAAGAAGCAGCAGATGTTTCCATACAAGTCAGTATCAATCACCAATAAGAACCGAAACATATGCAAGTAAGTAATGCAATCTGCCACTCACAGTGGCCCTGAGCAATGCAAGTTATCAAGGAACATGCAGTAGCAGTTATCCAGTTTCAGCAGTGTCTATCGTACGTTCCTAACATACAGTTAAGTAATCGAAGAACTAGCTGCAGATGTTTCCATACAAGTCAGTAACAATCACCAATAGGTACCGAAACATATGCAAGTAAGTAATGCAATCTGTCACTCACAGCGGCCCCGAGCAATGCAAGTAATCAAGGAACATGCAGCAGCAATTGTCCATTTTTAGCAGTGTCTATCGTACGTTCCTAACATAAAGTTAAGTAATCAAAGAACATGCAGCAGCAGATGTTTCCATACAAGTCAGTAACAATCACCAATAGGTACCGAAACATATGGAAGTAAGTAATGCAATCTGTAACTCACA
This sequence comes from Centrapalus pauciflorus, assembly GCA_020465985.1. Taxonomy (NCBI): domain Eukaryota; kingdom Viridiplantae; phylum Streptophyta; class Magnoliopsida; order Asterales; family Asteraceae; genus Centrapalus; species Centrapalus pauciflorus. The sequence continues at coordinate 13,168 of JAANYP010008180.1, forward strand.
GCGGTCCTAAGCAATACAAGTAATCAAGGAACATGCAACAGCAGTTGTCCAGTTTCAACAGTGTCTATCATAAGTTCCTAACATACAATTAAGTAATCATGGAACAAGCAGCAACAGATGTTTCCATACAAGTCAGTTGCAATCACCAACAAGTACCAAAACATATGCCAGTAAGCAATGTAATCTGTCACTCACAGCGGTCCTGAGCAATGCAAGTAATCAAGGAACCTGCAGCAGCAGTTGTCTAGTTTTAACAGTGTCTATCATACGTTCCTAACATACAATTAAGTAATCAAGGAACAAGCTGCAATAGATGTTTCCATACAAGTCAGTATCAATCACCAATAAGTACCGAAACATATGCAAGTAAGTAATGCAATCTGTCACTCACAGCGACCCCGAGCAATGCAAGTAATCAAGGAACATGCAGTAGTAGTTGTCCAGTTTCAGCATTGTCTATCGTACGTTCCTAACATACAGATAAGGAATCAAAGAAGCAGCAGCAGATATTTCCATACAAGTCAGTAACAATCACCAATAGGTACCGAAACATATGGCAGTAAGTAATGCAATTTGTCACTCACAGCGGTCCTGAGAAATACAAGTAATCAAGGAACATGCTGCAGCAGTTGTCCAGTTTCAGCAGTGTCTATCATAAGTTCCTAACATACAATTAAGTAACCAAGGAACAAGCAGCAGAAGTTTCCATACAAGTCAGTAGCAATCACCAACTAGTACCAAAACATATGCCAGCAAGTAATGTAATCTGTCACTCACAGCGGTCCTGAGCAATGCAAGCAATCAAGTTAGATGCAGCAGCAGTAGTCCAGTTTCAGCAGTGTCTATCTTACGTTCCTAGAATACAATTAAGTAATCAAGGAACAAGCAGCAGCAAATATGTCCATACAAGTCAGTAACAATCACCAATAAGTATCGAAACATATCCAAGTAAGTAATGCAATCTGTCACTCACAGCGGCCCTGAGCAATGCAAGTAATTAAGGAACATGTAGAAGTAGTTGTCCGGTTTCAGCAGTGTCTATCATAAGTTCCTAACATACAATTAAGTAACCAATGAATAAGCAGCAGCAGATGTTTCCATACAAGTCAGTTGCAATCACCAACAAGTACCAAAACATATGCAAGTAAGTAATGCAATCTGTCACTCACAGCGGTCCTGAGCAATGCAAGTAATCAAGGAACCTGCAGCAGCAGTTGTCTAGTTTTAACAGTGTCTATCATACGTTCCTAACATACAATTAAGTAATCAAGGAACAAGCAGCAGAACATGTTTCCATACAAGCCAGTAACAATCACCAATATGTTTCGAAACATATGCAAGTAAGTAATGCTATCTTGTCACTCACAGCGGTCCTGAGTAATGCAAGTAATCAAGGAAAATATAGCAGCAGTTGTCCAATTTCAGCAGTGTCTATCATAAGTTCCTAACATACATTTAAGTAACCAATGAACAAGCAGCAGCAAATGTTTCCATACAAGTCAGTTGCAATCACCAATAGGTACCGAAACATATGGAAGTAAGTAATGCAATCTGTAACTCACAGCGGTCCTAAGCAATACAAGTAATCAAGGAACATGCAACAGCAGTTGTCCAGTTTCAACAGTGTCTATCATAAGTTCCTAACATACAATTAAGTAATCATTAAACAAGCAGCAGCAGATGTTTCCATACAAGTCAGTAACAATCTCCAATAAGTACCGATACATATGCAAGTAAGTAATGCAATCTGTCACTCACAACGTTCCTGAGCAATGCAAGTAATCAAGGAACATGCAGCAACAGTTGTCCAGTTTTAGCAGTGTTTATCGTACGTTCCTAACATACAGTTAAGTAATCATGAAACAAGCAGCAGCAGATGTTTCCATACAAGTCAGTATCAATCACCAATAAGTACCGAAACATATACAAGTAAGTAAAGCAATCTGTCACTCACAGCTGCCCCGAGCAATGCAAGTAATCAAGGAACATGCAACAGCAGTTGTCCAGTTTCAGCAGTGTCTATCGTACGTTCCTAACATACAGTTAAGTAATCAATAAACAAGCAGCAGCAGATGTTTCCATACAAGTCAGTAACAATCACCAATAGGTACCGAAGCATATGGAAGTAAGTAATGCAATCTGTCACTCACAGCGGTCCTGAGCAATACAAGTAATCAACGAACATGCAACAGCAGTTGTCCAGTTTCAACAGTGTCTATCATAAGTTCCTAACATACAATTAAGTAATCATGGAACAAGCAGCAGCAGATGTTTCCATACAAGTCAGTAACAATCACCAATAAGTACCGAAACATATGCAAGTTAGTAATGCAATCTGTCACTCACAACCTTCCTGAGCAATGCAACTAATCAAGGAACATGCAGCAGCAGTTGTCCAGTTTCAGCAGTGTCTATCTTACGTTCCTAACATACAGTTAAGTACTCAAGGAAAAAGCAGCAGCAGATGTTTCCATACAAGTCAGTATCAATCACCAATAAGTACCGAAACATATGCTAGTAAGTAAAGCAATCTGTCACTCACAGCGGCCCCGAGAAATGCAAGTAATCAAGGAACATGCAGCAGTAGTTGTCCAGTTTCAGCAGTGTCTATCGTACGTTCCTAACATACAGTTAAGTAATCAAAGAACAAGCAGCAGCAGATGTTTCCATACAAGTCAATAACAATCACCAATAGGTACCGAAACATATGGAAGTAAGTAATGCAATCTGTAACTCACAGCGGTCCTAAGCAATACAAGTAGTAATCAAGGAACATGCAACAGCAGTTGTCCAGTTTCAACAGTGTCTATCATAAGTTCCTAACATACAATTAAGTAATCATACAAGAAGCAGCAGATGTTTCCATACAAGTCAGTATCAATCACCAATAAGTACCGAAACATATGCAAGAAAGTAATGCAATCTGCCACTCACAGCGGCCCTGAGCAATGCAAGTTATCAAGGAACATGCAGTAGCAGTTGTCCAGTTTCAGCAGTGTCTATCATAAGTTCCTAACATACAATTAAGTAATCATACAAGAAGCAGCAGATGTTTCCATACAAGTCAGTATCAATCACCAATAAGTACCGAAACATATGCAAGTAAGTAATGCAATCTGCCACTCACAGCGGCCCTGAGCAATGCAAGTTATCAAGGAACATGCAGTAGCAGTTGTCCAGTTTCAGCAGTGTCTATCGTACGTTCCTAACATTCAGTTAAGTAATCGAAGAACTAGCTGCAGATGTTTCCATACAAGTCAGTAACAATCACCAATGTAACATCCAAGTTTCCACAAACAGTACACGTCATAATATTTCATTTGATTAAGTAATAAATATTACTAATTGTTTGATACCACAGGTCCATCTGCCTGAATACTTAATTACAAAAATATATTAAAAACAAATGGTGGTCTAACTAGCTTCTAAATCTTCAATCAGAGTGCGGAAGACTGAACAAGCTACCCGAGACCGCATCATCTTTTCAAAATAGGCGTCATCAAAAGTCCAAAAGTCTGCTATTCATCAAATGTCCAGAATCACTTAGCCTGGGACGAACTACCTGCTAGGGTCTAGCCTTTATCAACTTTTCCTGTAAAAGAGTTGTCATGACAGAGTAAGCTAACAATGCTTAGTGAGTTAACAGAGTTCCATTAGTTACCACACACATATAACATACTATCAGATCCTGTCGGCAATACGTCAGAGACGGCAAAAAGGTTGGGAGACAACCCAGTCGGTATTCCTATGTGTAAGGCCGAAGCCCTACGGGAAGTGTATGAAAACAAGTCAAATAGGAAAGGAATCTGCAGAATTCCCTCCTGTGATTGGAGATCTCACATTCGGTCCTGTCGGATAATGCAATATGCAGCGGCAAATATTTATACAGTCAAGTAAGCAATAAGCATGATACGTATTTACATAAAATGTAAAAGTGAACATGCAATCAAGGCAATTCAAGTGTCTAGCTTCAGTAATGTCAAAAGTACGTTTCTATGATACAATATAGTATTAAAGAAACATGCAGCAACAATCAGAAGTTTCCATACAGTCAATACATTCACCAATAAGTATCAAAATATATGCAAGTAATTAATGAAATCTGTCACTCACAGTGGTCCGTAGTCAGATAATGCTTAACGAGTTAAGCTGTTCGGTTTACTCTGTCAAATCGGTGGGTTCCTGCAGTTCAGTTTCAAGTCTGGTATAAATTAATGTCAAGTTTGTGTCATAATCTATATAACCCTAGTTATATATTCAGGTTATTGTCAATTCTGGTTATCGAGTCTGAGGTAGTTCCTATCGTCCCAAGGTGAGTCTATTCTTATCAGATTAATACGAATCATCTAATTACAGATGTGTGGCCTTGAAACAAAGCCAATCGTATTACTTAGCAAGTTGAACAGGTCATACACATTCTAGGGGTTCGTACAGAGTCTGTTAATTTATTTGTGCATAAAATAGTTATGCATCTTGAAACTTATGATTTTTATCATAATTAAACGATACTTTCAATTTCATTAGGTTATTTAATAACTTAATCTGATTTAGGAATTCGACTTTGGCTAGGAATAAACACAGATTCGAATATAGAGAGACAGATTCGAACCAGATCCATTCGAATCTACTTGCTTAGATTCGAAATTCTCACAAACTCGAGACAAGGAAGTAGATTCGATGCACAAACTCGAGACACACACACACACTCGAGTTTAACTAGCTAGATTCGAAGCCTAAGGGTTCAAAGTGGTTACATAGACTCGAAATAAGGACATAGACTCGAAATCACTTACTTAGATTCGAGCATTCACATAGATTCGAAGCAAAATAGGTTTCTAAGGCAGATAGATTCGAAGATGGGACAGATTCGAAGGTACATTCGAGTTTAAAGGGGGGAATAGATTTGAAATTTACACATTTCGAATCTAATTAAAGACTTTCGAATCTGTTCTTCATGATCAACGTTTTTTTCCAGGTTTTAGCTACTATTCAAGAACAAATATGAGGGAAAAATAGATACTAACCTTCGTCCAAGCTATATCCTTCGACTATAGATGATTTCCAAGCAAAAACAAGTCCTAAACGAGAGCAAATCAGCTTCAAATGAAGGGAATTTGAGCAAACTCGAGTTTGCTCATTCAAAACCGAACCAAAAGACAGAAATAGGGCCGATCTTACCTTAAATCCGGACGAAATCAAACATGCAATGGTAGATTCATGTAGAGCTCGTCGATATCTAACCGATGGCGTATGAATCACGAGAATCCGATGGTTCGATTAGGAGGAATTCTAGAGAGAAGGTGAAGGTGTAGTGAGAGAAGGAGAGAGTTCTAGATTTTCCAAACCAAAGAAATGAGGAGGAATACCCTATTTATAGGGAAATAGGGAAAAATCAGATTTTCTACTGAATTATCCGGAATTGACCAACTTTATTTCCCAACAATTCGATTTGCATATTTGTCTTTTAGTCACATTTTTATTCATTTTAGTCCGTTTCGTCACTTTCAGTCTTTAATTTGTCATTTAGCTGAATTTTTAATTATTAATTTTATTTCAGCTAATTTTTGGGCAACTTTTCATAATTAATTATAACTTAATATAATTAACTATTTAAGATTCATGTTTTCAGTTAATTTCTAATATTTGGATAAAATTGCTTTATTATCCAAAGTCTGTTGCTGTAATTTGTATTTAATAAATTACGGGCTGTTACAATCTTCCCCCGTTAAATTGATTCCGTCCTCGGAATCGACTAAGACAGAAATAACTTCGGATACTTCTGCCTAATCTCGTCTTCTCGTTCCCAAGTTTGCGCAGATCCCATATGGTATTTCCATTGAACTAACACCATTGGAATTTCCTTGTTGCGTAATTTCGAAACCTTATGATCGATTATACGCTCGGGCTCTTCTTCGTATCGCAACTGCTCATCAATTTGCACATCTTTCCAAGGAATCACAGCTTCAGCGTCAGCTAAACACTTTCGAAGATTACTCACATGAAATACATCATGAATCCCAGTCATTTCGACAGGCAGCTTTAGTCTGTAGGCTTGCAATCCTACACGCTCGAGAATTTCAAAAGGACCCACAAATCGAGGGCTCAACTTCCCCCGTTTGCCGAACCTTACTATTCCTTTTCTTGGCGAGACCTTCAGCAGCACTTTATCTCCAACTTCAAACGCAATTGGTTTCCGTCTTTTATCATGATACTTCTTTTGTTTGTCTTGAGAAGTCTGAATCCGCTGTGGAATCAACTGTAGTTGGTCATGGGCTTCTTGCAGAATTGCTGGTCTAGAGATCGGCCGTTCACCTGTTTCCCTCCAACAGGTTGGAGTTCGGCATCGACGTCCGTACAAAAGCTGATATGGAGGCATACCAATAGTCGAGTGATAACTATTGTTATAAGCAAACTCCACAAACGGCAGGTGAGTATCCCAACTTCCACCGAGATCAATCACACAGGCACGTAACATATCTTCTAAGGTCAAAATTGTCCTCTCACTTTGCCCGTCAGTTTCAGGATGATAGGCGGTGCTCATCTTAAGTTCAGTTCCTAGTCCATTCTGAAAAGCCTTCCAAAAACGAGAAGTAAATCTGCTGTCACGGTCCGATACTATAGACAATGGCACACCATGTCTAGTCACGATTTCCTTTACGTACAATTCAGCTAACTTTTCGAGGCGTTCATCTTCACGTATGGGTAGAAAATGGGCTGACTTAGTAAATCGATCCACTATTACCCATATAGAGTCATGATTCCGCTTTGTCCTGGGCAGCTTCGTCACAAAGTCCATGGTTATATGGTCCCACTTCCATTCCGGGATCGGCAATGGTTGTAGTTTCCCATACGGCTTCTGATGTTCAGATTTGACTTGTAAACAAGTCATGCAATTTTCTACATATCGCCCCACGTCCTTCTTCATTCCAGGCCACCAATATTCCGTCCTCAAATCTTGATACATTTTAGTAGAACCAGGGTGTATCGAAAATTTCGACATATGAGCTTCCGACAGAATTTGATCCCGAATACCTCCTAGTCTGGGAACCCATATTCTATCCAAGAACCGTCTAAGACCGCTATTATCAAGAGTCAGCTGGGTCACATAAGTAACCATACGTTCAGATTTCAAGTTCTCATCCCGAATGGCTTCGGTTTGAGCGGCAATAATCGACTCAGGCAAGGCAGACTCCAAAACAACAGAAGTCAAAGCATAACATCGTGTATAATGGTCTGGTCCGGTTTTGCGGCTTAGGGCATCTGCTACAATGTTTGCTTTACCTGGATGGTAAAGGATTTCACAGTCATAGTCTTTAATCAATTCCATAGATCGCCTTTGACGCATATTCAGCTCTTTCTGATCGAATATATACTTCAGACTTTTGTGATCGGTATATAACTTGCACCTAGTCCCATACAGATAATGCCGCCAAATCTTCAGTGCAAAGGTCACGGCTGCAAGTTCTAAATCATGCGTCGGATAATTCTTCTCATGCGCCTTTAGCTGCCTTGATGCATAGGCAATTACTTTATCCCTTTGCATCAACACACAGCCTAATCCCATCTTAGAAGCATCACTATAGACTACAAAATCATTATTAACCTCAGGTAAGGCCAGAATCGGCGCTTCTACTAGCTTACGCTTCAAAGTCTCAAAGGCTCGATCTTGAGATTCATTCCATTCAAACTTAACTTCTTTCTTCGTCAGACTGGTTAAAGGCACCGCAATCTTGGAGAAATCACGGATAAATCTTCTATAATAGCCCGCTAAACCCAAGAAACTTCGAACTTCAGATACGCTTTTCGGCGCTTCCCACTTCTGAACCGCATCAACCTTTGATGGATCTACGGCTATTCCCTCACCGGAGACAATATGTCCTAAAAACTGCACCTGACGTAACCAGAATTCACATTTGGAGAATTTTGCATAGAGTCGCTCCTTTCGTAACAATTCTAGCAATTCTCGCAAATGCATCGCATGATCAGATTCAGACTTGGAGTAAATCAAGATGTCATCAATGAAGACTATCACTGATTTATCCAGCATTGGTCTACATACTCTATTCATAAGGTCCATAAATGCGGCCGGGGATTTGTGAGACCAAACGGCATTACTAAGAATTCAAAATGGCCATACCGAGTACGAAATGCAGTCTTCGGTACGTCAGACTCAAATACTTTGAGCTGATGATATCCAGATCGGAGATCAATCTTTGAAAAAAAAACTAGCCCCTTGCAGTTGATCAAACAAGTCATCAATTCTAGGCAGAGGGTATCGGTTCTTAATAGTTACCTTATTTAACTCCCGATAATCGATACACATGCGAAAGGTACCATCCTTCTTCTTAACGAAAAGAACCGGAGCACCCCAAGGAAAAGTACTCGGACGAATAAACCCTTTTTCCAATAATTCCTGCAACTGACTCATCATTTCCTTCATTTCATTCGGAGCAAGACGGTAAGGGGCTTTCGCGATAGGAGCAGCACCCGGTACAAGGTCAATATGGAATTCGATTTGACGATCTGGTGGCAAACCAGAGATGTCATCCGGGAACACGTCAGGGAAATCTCTAACTACAGGTACATCAGACACGGTCTTTTTAACTTCCTTATCATCTAAGGCATATGCTAAATAGGCGGCACAACCTTTGGTTAGGCACTTTCGGGCTTTCATTACAGAAATGAGACCTAAATCTCGAGTCTTTCTATCGCCATAAACATAACGTTCACTTCCTTCGGGGGTTCTAATTCTAATTATCCTTTTTGCACAAAGGATTTCAGCATTATTCGTCATAAGCCAGTCCATTCCTATAATAACATCGAATTCCCTAATCCACATCGGTATCAGGTCAACGTCCGAGGAGAGGTCATCAATCACTAGCTTACAGGAACGAAAGACTCTATTCACAGTCACAAAATTCGAGCTAGCAGTTTCTATGTCTAAGGGTGCAGGTAACATCACAGGGGCAAAACCAAACTGTTTAGCAAACTTTTCAGACACATACGACAGATTAGAGCCAGAGTCAAATAAGATTAAGGCAGGCATATCATTAACAAGAAATGTACCCGTGACGACGTCAGCAGTCTCTTTTGCCTCTTCGGCTGTCATCTGGAAAGATCTCGGTTGATTCCTCGGGGCAGAAGAACCTTTGACTGATTGTTGAGGTGAAGTTGTAGGCGGAGGAACAAATCGGGGTCGGGTACAGTCTTTAGCATGATGCCCCAACGTAATGCAGTTTCGGCAAGCCTCACTGCGCCTGGGACATTCTGACCTATCGTGACCGCTCTGTCTACAACAGTAACATTTAACGAACGCAGGGTCGCATTTCCCCTCATGAATTTGCTTGCAGCGAGGACAAGCAGGCTTTGGCGTCGAGGTCACGGCATACGATTTAGCTTTCTTGAAAGACTGCTTATCTCCCTTCTTCGAACCTTCACTCTTCTTTTCAGCTCTCTCAGATTTTTCCTTCTTATTAGATTTAGCAATAAAAGGACATGCTCGCTCAGGATAGATTTCAAGCTCACCTACCCTAGCAATTTCCACTGCCTCAATATAACTTCTCGGTCTGCCAGACTTCACAAACTTCCGGATTTCTCTATCCAGACCATCCACAAACAAATCCCTTCGTCTTTCGTCAGTATCGACAGGGTGATCAGATAATAACGAGAGCCTGGTGAATTCCAGCTCATAGTCCGTCACGGATCTTGTACCTTGCTGAAAAGATAGCAGGGTTTTCTCCATCTGGCGCTTAACATCCTGGGGGCAGTATTTTTCCTTCAAATGAATCTTAAATTGATCCCAAGTAATGGATTTCTCCATTGCTTCAGACATGGGATTCGTAATTGACTTCCACCAACGGCCAGCTCCTTCTTCCAACATTCCCGTCGCAAATGTCACCTTATCTTCTTCATTACACTTGGAGAGTTTAAACGCTTTCTCCACATTCGCGACCCAGTCCATAGCTTTAACAGGATCAGATGACCCCGCAAATGTATGAGCCCCACATTTCTTAAAGTCAACAAATGTACACTCTCGTCCCACCTTAACGTGATGGTCGGAAGAGTCAGTCTCACTTTCATCAGAGGACACATGTCTATGTTTCCTCTTCCTGTCCTTCTTCGGCTTCGCTAACATTTCTTCCCTATGCTTCAGTTCCAATTCCTGTAACTTAAGTTCTCGCAACCTAAGTTCTTCTTCACGGCGCTTAAATTCCATTTCACGCTGGTTTACTTCGTCAGTCTGCATCACTGCTTTACCCTTGGTCAACAAATCCTTAATCTCCCTAAATCGGTCTTCAACTGCCATATCAGTCTGTAATCGATTCCTATCCATCATAAGCTGCATCTGCCTACGGTTATCCTCATTCAACTTATGAACGAGGTCAATCAATTGAGCCTGCTGAGGAGGCACAGGGGTGGCAGTACTACTTGAGTCATTAGCAGTATTTTCGAGGTCAGTGCCTAAGTCCTCTACATGAACAGATTCTTTGTGTTGATCAGCTGCAGCATCAGCAGCTTTATCAACCCTTGAGGAACCGGCAACAGTCGGATTCTTATCAGCCATTGACTGAAAATATAAAGGAAATAACTATTATTTCCTGATTCAAATAAGCACAGTTCGAGTCATAATTCCTACGTCAGATAATCATATCTAATTTCATAGATATGAAGGCAGTTAATCAGACTCACAAAGTCAAGTCAAAGTCAAGTCAGTATCAAGCAATCAATCCCTCTCCCATCCCATCAGTCATCATTTGCCTATCTTAGGTCAAGTTGTGTGGGTAGTCCTTTACTAATTAAGTTACCCTAGGCCTCGGTGACTTGTTCGGGAATTCAGAGTCACATAGTCCATACCATACCAGTAGTTTAAGTATCGGGTGGCCAATCCGATGATTAAACTGCTGCTCTGATACCAACTTTGTAACATCCAAGTTTCCACAAACAGTACACGTCATAATATTTCATTTGATTAAGTAATAAATATTACTAATGAAATTGAAAGTATCGTTTAATTATGATAAAAATCATAAGTTTCAAGATGCATAACTATTTTATGCACAAATAAATTAACAGACTCTGTACGAACCCCTAGAATGTGTATGACCTGTTCAACTTGCTAAGTAATACGATTGGCTTTGTTTCAAGGCCACACATCTGTAATTAGATGATTCGTATTAATCTGATAAGAATAGACTCACCTTGGGACGATAGGAACTACCTCAGACTCGATAACCAGAATTGACAATAACCTGAATATATAACTAGGGTTATATAGATTATGTCACAGACTTGAAACTGAAATGCCAGACTTGAAACTGAACTGCAGGAACCCACCGATTTGACAGAGTAAACTGAACAGCTTAACTTGTTAAGCATTATCTGACTACGGACCACTCTGAGTGACAGATTTCATTAATTACTTGCATATATTCCGATACTTATTGGTGAATGTATTGACTGTATGGAAACTTCTGATTGTTGCTGTACGTTTCTATGATACAATATAGTATTAAAGATCCATTCGAATCTACTTGCTTAGATTCGAAATTCTCACAAACTCGAGACAAGGAAGTAGATTCGATGCACAAACTCGAGACACACACACACTCGAGTTTAACTAGCTAGATTCGAAGCCTAAGGGTTCAAAGTGGTTACATAGACTCGAAATAAGGACATAGACTCGAAATCACTTACTTAGATTCGAGCATTCACATAGATTCGAAGCAAAATAGGTTTCTAAGGCAGATAGATTCGAAGATGGGACAGATTCGAAGGTACATTCGAGTTTAAAGGGGGGAATAGATTCGAAATTTACACATTTCGAATCTAATTAAAGACTTTCGAATCTGTTCTTCATGATCAACGTTTTTTTCCAGGTTTTAGCTACTATTCAAGAACAAATATGAGGGAAAAATAGATACTAACCTTCGTCCAAGCTATATCCTTCGACTATAGATGATTTCCAAGCAAAAACAAGTCCTAAACGAGAGCAAATCAGCTTCAAATGAAGGGAATTTGAGCAAACTCGAGTTTGCTCATTCAAAACCGAACCAAAAGACAGAAATAGGGCCAATCTTACCTTAAATCCGGACGAAATCAAACATGCAATGGTAGATTCGTGTAGAGCTCGTCGATATCTAACCGATGGCGTATGAATCACGAGAATCCGACGGTTCGATTAGGAGGAATTCTAGAGAGAAGGTGAAGGTGTAGTGAGAGAAGGAGAGAGTTCTAGATTTTCCAAACCAAAGAAATGAGGAGGAATAACCTATTTATAGGGAAATAGGGAAAAATCAGATTTTCTACTGAATTATCCGGAATTGACCAACTTTATTTCCCAACAATTCGATTTGCATATTTGTCTTTTAGTCACAATTTTATTCATTTTAGTCCGTTTCGTCACTTTCAGTCTTTAATTTGTCATTTAGCTGAATTTTTAATTATTAATTTGATTTCAGCTAATTTTTGGGCAACTTTTCATAATTAATTATAACTTAATATAATTAACTATTTAAGATTCATGTTTTCAGTTAATTTCTAATATTTGGATAAAATTGCTTTATTATCCAAAGTCTGTTGCTGTAATTTGTATTTAATAAATTACGGGCTGTTACAATGTTCCTAACATACAGTTAAGTAATCAAAGAACAAGCAGCAGCAGATGTTTCCATACAAGTCAATAACAATCACCAATAGGTACCGAAACATATGGAAGTAAGTAATGCAATCTGTCACTCACAGCGGTCCTGAGCAATGCAAGTAATCAAGGAACATGCAACAGCAGTTGTCCAGTTTCAACAGTGTCTATCATAAGTTCCTAACATACAATTAAGTAATCATGGAACAAGCAGCAGCAGATGTTTCCATACAAGTCAGTAACAATCACCAATAAGTACCGAAACATATGCAAGTAAGTAATGTAATCTGTCACTCACAACCTTCCTGAGCAATGCAAGTAATCAAGGAACATGCAGCAGCAGTTGTCCAGTTTCAGCAGTGTCTATCTTACGTTCCTAACATACAGTTAAGTAATCAAGGAACAAGCAGCAGCAGATGTTTCCATACAAGTCAGTATCAATCACCAATAAGTACCGAAACATATGCTAGTAAGTAATGCAATCTGTCACTCACAGCGGCCCCGAGAAATGCAAGTAATCAAGGAACATGCAGCAGCAGTTGTCTAGTTTCAGCAGTGTCTATCGTACGTTCCTAACATACAGTTAAGTAATCAAAGAACAAGCAGCAGCAGATGTTTCCATACAAGTCAATAACAATCACCAATAGGTACCGAAACATATGGAAGTAAGTAATGCAATCTGTAACTCACAGCGGTCCTAAGCAATACAAGTAGTAATCAAGGAACATGCAACAGCAGTTGTCCAGTTTCAACAGTGTCTATCATAAGTTCCTAACATACAATTAAGTAATCATACAAGAAGCAGCAGATGTTTCCATACAAGTCAGTATCAATCACCAATAAGTACCGAAACATATGCAAGTAAGTAATGCAATCTGTCACTCACAGCGGCCCCGAGCAATGCAAGTAATCAAGGAACATGCAGCAGCAGTTGTCCAGTTTCAGCAGTGTCTATCGTACGTTCCTAACATACAGTTAAGTAATCAACGAACAAGCAGCAGCAGATGTTTCCATACAAGTCAGTAACAATCACCAATAGGTACCGAAACATATGGAAGTAAGTAATGCAATCTGTCACTCACAGCGGTCCTGAGCAATACAAGTAATCAACGAACATGCAACAGCAGTTGTTCAGTTTCAACAGTGTCTATCATAAGTTCCTAACATACAATTAAGTAATCATGGAACAAGCAGCAGCAGATGTTTCCATACAAGTCAGTAACAATCACCAATAAGTACCGAAACATATGCAAGTTAGTAATGCAATCTGTCACTCACAACCTTCCTGAGCAATGCAACTAATCAAGGAACATGCAGCAGCAGTTGTCCAGTTTCAGCAGTGTCTATCTTACGTTCCTAACATACAGTTAAGTACTCAAGGAAAAAGCAGCAGCAGATGTTTCCATACAAGTCAGTATCAATCACCAATAAGTACCGAAACATATGCTAGTAAGTAATGCAATCTGTCACTCACAGCGGCCCCGAGAAATGCAATTAATCAAGGAACATGCAGCAGCAGTTGTCCAGTTTCAGCAGTGTCTATCGTACGTTCCTAACATACAGTTAAGTAATCAAAGAACAAGCAGCAGCAGATGTTTCCATACAAGTCAATAACAATCACCAATAGGTACCGAAACATATGGAAGTAAGTAATGCAATCTGTAACTCACAGCGGTCCTAAGCAATACAAGTAGTAATCAAGGAACATGCAACAGCAGTTGTCCAGTTTCAACAGTGTCTATCATAAGTTCCTAACATACAATTAAGTAATCATACAAGAAGCAGCAGATGTTTCCATACAAGTCAGTATCAATCACCAATAAGTACCGAAACATATGCAAGAAAGTAATGCAATCTGCCACTCACAGCGGCCCTGAGCAATGCAAGTTATCAAGGAACATGCAGTAGCAGTTGTCCAGTTTCAGCAGTGTCTATCGTACGTTCCTAACATACAGTTAAGTAATCGAAGAACTAGCTGCAGATGTTTCCATACAAGTCAGTAACAATCAACGATAGGTACCGAAACATATGCAAGTAAGTAATGCAATCTGTCACTCACAGCGGCCCCGAGCAATGCAAGTAATCAAGGAACATGCAGCAGCAGTTGTCCAGTTTCAGTAGTGTCTATCGTACGTTCCTAACATACTGTTAAGTAATCAAAGAACATTTAGCAGCAGATGTTTCCATACAAGTCAGTAACAATCACCAATAGGTACCGAAACATATGGAAGTAAGTAATGCAATCTGTAACTCACAGCGGTCCTAAGCAATTCAAGTAATCAAGGAACATGCAACAGCAGTTGTCCAGTTTCAACAGTGTCTATCATAAGTTCCTAACATACAATTAAGTAATCATGGAACAAGCAGCAGCAGATATTTCCATACAAGTCAGTAACAATCTCCAATAAGTACCGACACATATGCAAGTAAGTAATGCAATCTGTCACTCACAACGTTCCTGAGCAATGCAAGTAATCAAGGAACATGCAGCAACAGTTCTCCAGTTTCAACAGTGTTTATCGTACGTTCCTAACATACAGTTAAGTAATCATGGAACAAGCAGCAGCAGATGTTTCCATACAAGTCAGTATCAATCACCAATAAGTACCGAAACATATGCAAGTAAGTAATGCAATCTGTCACTCACAGCTGCCCCGAGCAATGCAAGTAATCAAGGAAAATGCAGCAGCAGTTGTCCAGTTTCAGCAGTGTCTATCGCACGTTCCTAACATACAGTTAAGTAATCAAAGAACAAGCAGCAGCAGATGTTTCCATACAAGTCAATAACAATCATCAATAGGTACCGAAACATATGGAAGTAAGTAATGCAATCTGTCACTCACAGCGGTCCTGAGCAATGCAAGTAATCAAGGAACATGCAACAGCAGTTGTCCAGTTTCAACAGTGTCTATCATAAGTTCCTAACATACAATTAAGTAATCATGGAACAAGCATCAGCAGATGTTTCCATACAAGTCAGTAACAATCACCAATAGGTACCGAAACATATGCACGTAAGTAATGCAATCTGTCACTCACAGCGGCCCCGAGAAATGCAAGTAATCAAGGAACATGCAGCAGCAGTTGTCCAGTTTCAGCAGTGTCTATCGTACGTTCCTAACATACAGCTAAGTAATCAAAGAACAAGCAGCAACAGATGTTTCCATACAAGTCAATAACAATCACCA
This sequence comes from Centrapalus pauciflorus, assembly GCA_020465985.1. Lineage (NCBI taxonomy): Eukaryota > Viridiplantae > Streptophyta > Magnoliopsida > Asterales > Asteraceae > Centrapalus > Centrapalus pauciflorus. The sequence continues at coordinate 28,993 of JAANYP010008180.1, forward strand.
ATAGGTACCGAAACATATGGAAGTAAGTAATGCAATCTGTAACTCACAGCGGTCCTAAGCAATACAAGTAGTAATCAAGGAACATGCAACAGCAGTTGTCCAGTTTCAACAGTGTCTATCATAAGTTCCTAACATACAATTAAGTAATCATACAAGAAGCAGCAGATGTTTCCATACAAGTCAGTATCAATCACCAATAAGTACCGAAACATATGCAAGTAAGTAATGCAATCTGCCACTCACAGCGGCCCTGAGCAATGCAAGTTATCAAGGAACATGCAGTAGCAGTTGTCCAGTTTCAGCAGTGTCTATCGTACGTTCCTAACATACAGTTAAGTAATCGACGAACTAGCTGCAGATGTTTCCATACAAGTCAGTAACAATCACCGATAGGTACCGAAACATATGCAAGTAAGTAATGCAATCTGTCACTCACAGCGGCCCCGAGCAATGCAAGTAATCAAGGAACATGCAGCAGCAGTTGTCCAGTTTCAGCAGTGTCTATCGTACGTTCCTAACATACAGTTAAGTAATCAAAGAACAAGCAGCAGCAGATGTTTCCATACAAGTCAGTAACAATCACCAATAGGTACCGAAACATATGGAAGTAAGTAATGCAATCTGTCACTCACAGCGGTCCTGAGCAATACAAGTAATCAACGAACATGCAACAGCAGTTGTCCAGTTTCAACAGTGTCTATCATAAGTTCCTAACATACAATTAAGTAATCATGGAACAAGCAGCAGCAGATGTTAAGTCAGTAACAATCACCAATAAGTACCGAAACATATGCAAGTAAGTAATGCAATCTGTCACTCACAACCTTCCTGAGCAATGCAAGTAATCAAGGAACATGCAGCAGCAGTTGTCCAGTCTCAGCAGTGTCTATCTTACGTTCCTAACATACAGTTAAGTAATCAAGGAAAAAGCAGCAGCAGTGTAACATCCAAGTTTCCACAAACAGTACACATCATAATATTTCATTTGATTAAGTAATAATAATTGTTTGATACCACAGGTCCATCAGCATGAAAACTTAATTACAACAATATTTTAAAATTAAATGGTGGTCTAACTAGCTTCTAAATCTTCAATCAGAGTGCGGAAGACTGAACAAGCTACCCGAGACCGCATCATCTTTTCAAAATAGGCGTCATAAAAAGTCCAAAAGTCTGCTATTCATCAAATGTCCAGAATCACTTAGCCTGGGACGAACTACCTGCTATAGTCTTGCCTTTATCAGCCTTTCCTGAAAAAGAGTTGTCATGACAGAGTAAGCTAACATTGCTTAGTGAGTTAACAGAGTTCCATTAGTTACCACACACATATAACATACTATCAGATCCTGTCGGCAATACGTCAGAGACGGCAAAAAGGTTGGGAGACAACCCAGTCGGTATTCCCATGTGTAAGGCCGAAGCCCTACGGGAAGTGTATGGAAACAAGTCAAATAGGAAAGGAATCTGCAGAATTCCCTCCTGTGAATGGAGATCTCACATTCGGTCCTGTCGGATAATGCAATAAGCAGCGGCAAATATTTATACAGTCAAGTAAGCAATAAGCATGATACGTATTTACATAAAATGTAAAAGTGAACATGCAATCAAGGCAATTCAAGTGTCTAGCTTCAGTAATGTCAAAAGTACGTTTCTATGATACAATATAGTACTAAAGAAACATGCAGCAACAATCAGAAGTTTCCATACAGTCAATACATTCACCAATAAGTATCGAAATATATGCAAGTAATTAATGAAATCTGTCACTCACAGTAGTCCTTAGTCAGATAGTGCTTAACGAATTAAGCTGTTCAGTTTACTCTGTCAAATCGGCGGGTTCCTGCATTTCAGTTTCAAGTCTGGCATTTCAGTTTCAAGTCTGTGACATAATCTATATAACCCTAGTTACATAATTAGGTTATTGTCAATTCTGGCTGTCGAGTCTGAGGTAGTTCCTATCGTCCCAAGGTGAGTCTATTCTTATCAGTTTAATACGATTTCTAAGAGTTCATTCAATGTCTGTTAATTCATTTGTGCATAAAATAGATGTGCAACTTGAATTTGTGAGTTTTATCATAATCATATTATACTTTTAATTACAATAGGTTGTTTAATAACTTAATCTGATTTAGGAATTAATCTTAGACTTGGAACAAGAACCAAATTCGAAAATAGAGGGACAGATTCGAACTAGTACATTTCGAATCTAATTGATTAGATTCGAAAACCACACATAGATTCGAGGCAATAGATTCTAAGACAGAATTGAAGCAATAGACTCGAAGACCTATATAGATTCGAAGCATATAGACTCGAACCCATACACAGATTCGAACAGATGCATAGATTCGAAATTCATATATTAGATTCTAAGGGGCAGGTAGATTCGAACTAGGAGGCTTCGAGTCTAGGGGGGGACAGATTCGAATTCATAGATTCGAAACCATACAATTCGAGTCTAGTGAATTCGAGTCTGTTCATGAATCTCTCGAGTTTGTTCTTCTAGTTCATCATTTTTCCAGGTTTTTAACAACTAAAAATGAACATAAAAGATAGAGAAATGGTTACTAACCTTCGTCCAAGTTATAACCTTCGACTATGGATGATTTCCAAGCAAAAACAGGTCCTAAACGGGGCAAATCAGCTTCAAAAAGAGGGAAATATGAGCAAACTCGAAATTGCTCTTTCAAAACCGAACCAAAAGACAGAAATAGGTCGATCTTACCTCAAATCGGGACCAAAACAAACATGCGATGACAGAATATTGTAGAGTTTGACGATCTCTATCCGTTGACGTATAAATCACGAGAATCCGATGGTTCGTTTAGGAGAAATTCTAGAGAGAAGTGAAATCTTAGAGAGAGAAGGAGAGAGTTTCTAGATTCCAAACTTAAGAAATGAGGAGGAATACCCTATTTATAGAGAAATAGGGAAAAAACAGATTTTCTACTGAATTATCCGGAATTGACCAACTTTATTTCCCAACAGTCCGATTTGCATATTTGTCTTTTAGTCACATTTTTATTCATTTTAATCCGTTTCGTCACTTTCAGTCTTTAATTTGTCATTTAGCTGAATTTTAATTATTAATTTTATTTCAGCTAATTTTGGGCAACTTTTCATAATTAATTATAACTTAATATAATTAACTATTTAAGGTTCATGTTTTCAGTTAATTACTAATATTTGGATAAAATTGCATTATTATCCAAAGTCTGATGCTGTAATTTATATTTAATAAATTACGGGCTGTTACAATCTTCCCCCGTTAAATTGATTCCGTCCTCGGAATCGACTAAGACAGAAATAACTTTGGATACTTCTTCCTAATCTCGTCTTCTCGTTCCCAAGTTTGCGCAGATCCCTTATGGTATTTCCATTGAACTAACACCATTGGAATTTCCTTGTTGCGCAATTTCGAAACCTTATTATCGATTATACGCTCGGGCTCTTCTTCGTATCGCAACTGCTCATCAATTTGTACGTCTTTCCAAGGAATCACAGCTTCAGCGTCAGCTAAACACTTTCGAAGATTACTCACATGAAATACATCATGAATCCCAGTCATTTCGGCAGGCAGCTTTAATCTGTAGGCTTGCAATCCTATACGCTCGAGAATTTCAAAAGGACCCACAAATCGAGGGCTCAACTTCCCCCGTTTGCCGAACCTTACTATTCCTTTTCTTGGCGAAACCTTCAGCAACACTTTATCTCCAACTTCAAACGCAATCGGCTTACGTCTTTTATCATGATACTTCTTTTGTCTGTCTTGAGAAGTCTGAATCCGTTGCCGAATCAACTGTAGTTGGTCATGGGCTTCTTGCAAAATCGCTGGTCCAGAGATCGGGCGTTCACCTGTTTCCCTCCAACAGGTTGGAGTTCTGCATCGACGTCCGTACAAAAGCGGATATGGAGGCATACCAATAGTCGAGTGATAACTATTGTTATAAGCAAACTCCACAAACGGCAGGTGAGTATCCCAACTTCCACCGAGATCAATCACGCAGGCACGTAACATATCTTCTAAGGTCAAAATCGTTCTCTCACTTTGCCCGTCAGTTTCTGGATGATAAGCGGTGCTCATCTTAAGTTTGGTTCCTAGTCCATTCTGAAAAGCCTTCCAAAAACGAGAAGTAAATATGCTGTCACGGTCCGATACTATAGACAATGGCACACCATGTCTAGTCACGATTTCCTTTACGTACAATTCCGCTAACTTTTCGAGGCGTTCATCTTCACGTATGGGTAGAAAATGGGCTGACTTAGTAAGTCGATCCACTATTATCCATATAGAGTCATGATTCCGCTTTGTCCTGGGCAGCTTCGTCACAAAGTCCATGGTTATATGGTCCCACTTCCATTCCGGGATTGGCAATGGTTGTAGTTCCCCATACGGCTTCTGATGTTCAGATTTGACTTGTAAACAAGTCATGCAATTTTCTACATATCGTCCCACGTCCTTCTTCATTCCAGGCCACCAATATTCCGTCCTTAAATCTTGATACATTTTAGTAGAACCAGGGTGTATCGAAAATTTCGACATATGAGCTTCCGACAGAATTTGATCCCAAATACCTCCTAGTCTGGGAACCCATATTCTATCCATGAATCGTCTAAGACCACGATTATCAAGAGTCAGCTTGGTCACATAAGTAACCATACGTTCAGATTTCAAGTTCTCATCCCGAATAGCTTCGGTTTGAGCGGCAATAATCGACTCAGGCAAGGCAGACTCCAAAACAACAGAAGTCAAAGCATAACATCGGGTATAATGGTCTGGTCCGGTTTTGCGGCTTAGGGCATCTGCTACAATGTTTGCTTTACCTGGATGGTAAAGGATCTCACAGTCATAGTCTTTAATCAATTCCATAGATCGCCTTTGTCGCATATTCAGCTCTTTCTGGTCAAATATATACTTCAGACTTTTGTGATCTGTATATAACTTGCATCTAGTCCCATACAGATAATGCCGCCAAATCTTCAGTGCAAAGGTAACGGCTGCAAGTTCTAAATCATGCGTCGGATAATTCTTTTCATGCGCCTTTAGCTGCCTTGATGCGTATGCAATTACTTTATCCCTTTGCATCAGCACACAGCCTAATCCCATCTTAGAAGCATCACTATAGACTACAAAATCGTCATTACCCTCAGGTAAGGCCAAAACCGGTGCTTCAATTAGCTTACGCTTCAAAGTCTCAAAGGCTCGATCTTGAGATTCATTCCATTCAAACTTAACTTCTTTCTTCGTCAGACTAGTTAAAGGCACCGCAATCTTGGAGAAATCACGGATAAATCTTCGGTAATAGCCCGCTAAACCCAAGAAACTCCGAACTTCAGATACGTTTTTCGGTGCTTCCCACTTCTGAACCGCATCAACCTTTGATGGATCTACGGCTATTCCCTCACCCGAGACAATATGTCCTAAAAATTGCACCTGGCGTAACCAGAATTCACATTTGGAGAATTTTGCATAGAGTCGCTCCTTTCGTAACAATTCTAGCAATTCTCGTAAATGCATCGCATGATCAGATTCAGACTTGGAGTAAATCAAGATGTCATCAATGAAGACTATCACTGATTTATCTAGCATTGGTCTACATACCCTATTCATGAGGTCCATAAATGCTGCCGGGGCATTTGTGAGACCGAACGGCATTACAAGGAATTCAAAATGGCCATATCGAGTACGAAATGCAGTCTTCGGTACGTCAGACTCAAATACTTTGAGTTGATGATATCTAGATCGGAGATCGATCTTTGAGAAGTAGCTAGCCCCTTGCAGTTGATCAAAGAAGTCATCAATTCTAGGCAGAGGGTATCGGTTCTTAATAGTTACCTTATTTAACTCCCGATAATCGATACACATGCGAAAGGTACCATCCTTCTTCTTAACGAAAAGAACCGGAGCACCCCAAGGAGAAGTACTCGGACGAATAAACCCTTTTTCCAATAATTCCTGCAACTGACTCATCATTTCCTTCATTTCATTCGGAGCAAGACGGTAAGGGGCTTTCGCAATAGGAGCAGCACCCGGTACAAAGTCAATATGGAATTCGATTTGACGATCTGGTGGCAAACCAGAGATGTCATCCGGGAATACATCAGGGAATTCTTGGACTACAGGTACTTCAGATACGGTCTTTTTAACTTCTTTAGCATCTATGGCATAGGCTAAATAGGCGGAACAACCTTTGGTTAGGCACTTTCGGGCTTTCATTACAGAGATAAGACCTAAATTTCGAGTCTTTCTATCGCCATAAACATAACGTTCACTTCCTTCGGGGGTTCTAATTCTAATTATCCTTTTAGCACAAAGGATTTCAGCATTATTCGTCATAAGCCAGTCCATTCCTATAATAACATCGAATTCTCTAATCCACATCGGTATCAGGTCAACGTCCGAGGAGAGGTCATCAATCACTAACTTACAGGAACGAAAGATTCTATTCACAGTCACAAAATTCGAGCTAGCAGTTTCTATGTCTAAGGGTGCAGGTAACATCACAGGGGCAAAATCAAACTGTTTAGCAAACTTTTCAGACACATACGACGGATTAGAGCCAGAGTCAAATAAGATTAAGGCAGGCATATCATTAACAAGAAATGTACCCGTGACGACGTCAGCAGTCTCTTTTGCCTCTTCGGCTGTCATCTGGAAAGATCTCGGTTGATTCCTCGGGGCAGAAGAACCTTTGACGGATTGCTGAGGTGAAGATGCAGGTGGAGGAACAAATCGAGGTCGGGTACAGTCTTTAGCATGGTGCCCCAACGTAATGCAGTTTCGACAAGCCTCACTGCGCCTGGGACATTCTGACCTATCGTGACCGCTCTGTCTACAGCAGTAACATTTAACGAACGCAGGATCGCATTTCCCCTCATGAAATTGCTTGCAGCGAGGACAAGCAGGTTTTGGCGTCGAGGTCACAGCATACGACTTAGCTTTCTTGGAAGACTGCTTATCTCCCTTCTTCGAACTTTCACTCTTCTTTTCAGCTCTCTCAGATTTTTCCTTCTTACTAGATTTAGCAATAAAAGGACACGCTCGCTCAGGATAGATTTCAAGTTCACCTACCCTAGCAATTTCAACCGCCTCAATATAACTTCTCGGTCTGCCAGATTTCACAAACTTCCGGATTTCTCTATCCAGACCATCCACAAACAAATCCCTTCGTCTTTCATCAGTATCGACAGGGTGATCAGATAATAGCGAGAGCCTGGTAAATTCCAGCTCATAGTCCGTCACGGATCTTGTACCTTGCTGAAAAGATAGTAGGTTTTTCTCCATCTGGCGCTTAACATCCTGGGGGCAGTATTTTTCCTTCAGATGAATCTTAAATTGATCCCAAGTAATGGATTTCTCCATTGCTTCAGACATGGGATTCGTAATTGACTTCCACCAATGGCCAGCTCCATCTTCCAACATTCCCGTCGCAAATGTCACCTTATCTTCTTCATTACACTTGGAGAGTTTAAACGCTTTCTCCACATTCGCGACCCAGTCCATAGCTTTAACAGGATCAGATGACCCCGCAAATATACGAGCCCCACATTTCTTAAAGTCAACAAATGTACACTCTCGTCCCACCTTAACGTGATGGTCGGAAGAGTCAGTCTCACTTTCATCAGAGGACACATGTCTATGTTTCCTCTTCCTGTCCTTCTTCGGCTTCGCTAACATTTCTTCCCTATGCTTTAGTTCTAATTCCTGTAACTTAAGTTCTCGCAACCTAAGTTCTTCTTCACGGCGCTTAAATTCCATTTCACGCTGGTTTACTTCGTCAGTGTGCATTACCGCTTTATCCTTAGTCAGCAAATCCTTAATTTCCTTAAATCGGTTTTCAACTGCCATATCAGTCTGCAGTCGGTTCCTATCCATCATAAGCTGCATTTGCCTACGGTTATCCTCATTCAACTTATGAACGAGGTCAATCAATTGAGCCTGCTGGGGAGGCACAGGCGTAGCAGTACTGCTTGAGTCGTTAGCAGTATTTTCAGGGTCAGTGCCTAGGTCCTCTATATGAAAAGATTCTTTGTGTTGATCAGCTGCAGCATCAGCAGCTTTATCAACCCTTGAGGAACCGGCAACAGTCGGATTCTTTTCAGCCATTGGCTGAAAATATAAAGGAAATAGCTATTATTTCCTGATTCAAATAAGCACAGTTCGAGTCATAATTCCTACGTCAGATAATCATATCTAAATTCATAGATATGAAGGCAGTCAGTCAATCAGGCTGGCACAAAGTCAAGTCAAAGTCAAGTCAGTATCAAGCAGTCAATCCCTCTCCCATCCTATCAGTCATCATTTGCCTATCTTAGGTCAAGTTGTGTGGGTAGTCCTTTACTAATTAGGTTACCCTAGGCCTCGGTGACTTGTTCGGGAATTCAGAGTCACACAGTCCATACCATACCAGTAGTTTAAGTATCGGGTGGCCAATCCGATGATTAAACCGCTGCTCTGATACCAACTTTGTAACATCCAAGTTTCCACAAACAGTACACATCATAATATTTCATTTGATTAAGTAATAATAATTGTTTGATACCACAGGTCCATCAGCATGAAAACTTAATTACAACAATATTTTAAAATTAAATGGTGGTCTAACTAGCTTCTAAATCTTCAATCAGAGTGCGGAAGACTGAACAAGCTACCCGAGACCGCATCATCTTTTCAAAATAGACGTCATAAAAAGTCCAAAAGTCTGCTATTCATCAAATGTCCAGAATCACTTAGCCTGGGACGAACTACCTGCTATAGTCTTGCCTTTATCAGCCTTTCCTGAAAAAGAGTTGTCATGACAGAGTAAGCTAACATTGCTTAGTGAGTTAACAGAGTTCCATTAGTTACCACACACATATAACATACTATCAGATCCTGTCGGCAATACGTCAGAGACGGCAAAAGGTTGGGAGACAACCCAGTCGGTATTCCCATGTGTAAGGCCGAAGCCCTACGGGAAGTGTATGGAAACAAGTCAAATAGGAAAGGAATCTGCAGAATTCCCTCCTGTGAATGGAGATCTCACATTCGGTCCTGTCGGATAATGCAATAAGCAGCGGCAAATATTTATACAGTCAAGTAAGCAATAAGCATGATACGTATTTACATAAAATGTAAAAGTGAACATGCAATCAAGGCAATTCAAGTGTCTAGCTTCAGTAATGTCAAAAGTACGTTTCTATGATACAATATAGTATTAAAGAAACATGCAGCAACAATCAGAAGTTTCCATACAGTCAATACATTCACCAATAAGTATCGAAATATATGCAAGTAATTAATGAAATCTGTCACTCACAGTAGTCCTTAGTCAGATAGTGCTTAACGAATTAAGCTGTTCAGTTTACTCTGTCAAATCGGCGGGTTCCTGCATTTCAGTTTCAAGTCTGGCATTTCAGTTTCAAGTCTGTGACATAATCTATATAACCCTAGTTACATAATTAGGTTATTGTCAATTCTGGCTGTCGAGTCTGAGGTAGTTCCTATCGTCCCAAGGTGAGTCTATTCTTATCAGTTTAATACGATTTCTAAGAGTTCATTCAATGTCTGTTAATTCATTTGTGCATAAAATAGATGTGCAACTTGAATTTGTGAGTTTTATCATAATCATATTATACTTTTAATTACAATAGGTTGTTTAATAACTTAATCTGATTTAGGAATTAATCTTAGACTTGGAACAAGAACCAAATTCGAAAATAGAGGGACAGATTCGAACTAGTACATTTCGAATCTAATTGATTAGATTCGAAAACCACACATAGATTCGAGGCAATAGATTCTAAGACAGAATTGAAGCAATAGACTCGAAGACCTATATAGATTCGAAGCATATAGACTCGAACCCATACACAGATTCGAACAGATGCATAGATTCGAAATTCATATATTAGATTCTAAGGGGCAGGTAGATTCGAACTAGGAGGCTTCGAGTCTAGGGGGGGACAGATTCGAATTCATAGATTCGAAACCATACAATTCGAGTCTAGTGAATTCGAGTCTGTTCATGAATCTCTCGAGTTTGTTCTTCTAGTTCATCATTTTTCCAGGTTTTTAACAACTAAAAATGAACATAAAAGATAGAGAAATGGTTACTAACCTTCGTCCAAGTTATAACCTTCGACTATGGATGATTTCCAAGCAAAAACAGGTCCTAAACGGGGCAAATCAGCTTCAAAAAGAGGGAAATATGAGCAAACTCGAAATTGCTCTTTCAAAACCGAACCAAAAGACAGAAATAGGTCGATCTTACCTCAAATCGGGACCAAAACAAACATGCGATGACAGAATATTGTAGAGTTTGACGATCTCTATCCGTTGACGTATAAATCACGAGAATCCGATGGTTCGTTTAGGAGAAATTCTAGAGAGAAGTGAAATCTTAGAGAGAGAAGGAGAGAGTTTCTAGATTCCAAACTTAAGAAATGAGGAGGAATACCCTATTTATAGAGAAATAGGGAAAAATCAGATTTTCTACTGAATTATCCGGAATTGACCAACTTTATTTCCCAACAGTCCGATTTGCATATTTGTCTTTTAGTCACATTTTTATTCATTTTAATCCGTTTCGTCACTTTCAGTCTTTAATTTGTCATTTAGCTGAATTTTAATTATTAATTTTATTTCAGCTAATTTTGGGCAACTTTTCATAATTAAATTATAACTTAATATAATTAACTATTTAAGGTTCATGTTTTCAGTTAATTACTAATATTTGGATAAAATTGCATTATTATCCAAAGTCTGATGCTGTAATTTATATTTAATAAATTACGGGCTGTTACAATCTTCCCCCGTTAAATTGATTCCGTCCTCGGAATCGACTAAGACAGAAATAACTTCGGATACTTCTGCCTAATCTCGTCTTCTCGTTCCCAAGTTTGCGCAGATCCCTTATGGTATTTCCATTGAACTAACACCATTGGAATTTCCTTGTTGCACAATTTCGAAACCTTATTATCGATTATACGCTCGGGCTCTTCTTCGTATCGCAACTGCTCATCAATTTGTACGTCTTTCCAAGGAATCACAGCTTCAGCGTCAGCTAAACACTTTCGAAGATTACTCACATGAAATACATCATGAATCCCAGTCATTTCGGCAGGCAACTTCAATCTGTAGGCCTGCAATCCTACACGCTCGAGAATTTCAATAGGACCCACAAATCGAGGGCTCAACTTCCCCCGTTTGCCGAACCTTACTATTCCTTTTCTTGGCGAAACCTTCATCAACACTTTATCTCCAACTTCAAACGCAATCGGCTTACGTCTTTTATCATGATACTTCTTTTGTCTGTCTTGAGAAGTCTGAATCCGTTGCCGAATCAACTGTAGTTGGTCATGGGCTTCTTGCAAAATCGCTGGTCCAGAGATCGGGCGTTCACCTGTTTCCCTCCAACAGGTTGGAATTCTGCATCGACGTCCGTACAAAAGCTGATATGGAGGCATACCAATAGTCGAGTGATAACTATTGTTATAAGCAAACTCCACAAACGGCAGGTGAGTATCCCAACTTCCACCGAGATCAATCACGCAGGCACATAACATATCTTCTAAGGTCAAAATCGTTCTCTCACTTTGCCCGTCAGTTTCTGGATGATAAGCGGTGCTCATCTTAAGTTCGGTTCCTAGTCCATTCTGAAAAGCCTTCCAAAAACGAGAAGTAAATCTGCTGTCACGGTCCGATACTATAGACAATGGCACACCATGTCTAGTCACGATTTCCTTTACGTACAATTCCGCTAACTTTTCGAGGCGTTCATCTTCACGTATGGGTAGAAAATGGGCTGACTTAGTAAGTCGATCCACTATTACCCATATAGAGTCATGATTCCGCTTTGTCCTGGGCAGCTTCGTCACAAAGTCCATGGTTATATGGTCCCACTTCCATTCCGGGATTGGCAATGGTTGTAGTTCCCCATACGGCTTCTGATGTTCAGATTTGACTTGTAAACAAGTCATGCAATTTTCTACATATCGTCCCACGTCCTTCTTCATTCCAGGCCACCAATATTCCGTCCTTAAATCTTGATACATTTTAGTAGAACCAGGGTGTATCGAAAATTTTGACATATGAGCCTTCGACAGAATTTGATCACGAATACCTCCTAGTCTGGGAACCCATATTCTATCCATGAATCGTCTAAGACCACGATTATCAAGAGTCAGCTTGGTCACATAAGTAACCATACGTTCAGATTTCAGGTTCTCATCCCGAATAGCTTCGGTTTGAGCGGCAATAATCGACTCAGGCAAGGCAGACTCCAAAACAACAGAAGTCAAAGCATAACATCGGGTATAATGGTCTGGTCCGGTTTTGCGGCTTAGGGCATCTGCTACAATGTTTGCTTTACCTGGATGGTAAAGGATCTCACAGTCATAGTCTTTAATCAATTCCATAGATCGCCTTTGTCGCATATTCAGCTCTTTCTGGTCAAATATATACTTCAGACTTTTGTGATCTGTATATAACTTGCATCTAGTCCCATACAGATAATGCCGCCAAATCTTCAGTGCAAAGGTAACGGCTGCAAGTTCTAAATCATGCGTCGGATAATTCTTTTCATGCGCCTTTAGCTGCCTTGATGCGTAGGCAATTACTTTATCCCTTTGCATCAGCACACAGCCTAATCCCATCTTAGAAGCATCACTATAGACTACAAAATCGTCATTACCCTCAGGTAAGGCCAAAACCGGTGCTTCAATTAGCTTACGCTTCAAAGTCTCAAAGGCTCGATCTTGAGATTCATTCCATTCAAACTTAACTTCTTTCTTCGTCAGACTAGTTAAAGGCACCGCAATCTTGGAGAAATCACGGATAAATCTTCGGTAATAGCCCGCTAAACCCAAGAAACTCCGAACTTCAGATACGTTTTTCGGCGCTTCCCACTTCTGAACCGCATCAACCTTTGATGGATCTACGACTATTCCCTCACCCGAGACAATATGTCCTAAAAATTGCACCTGGCGTAACCAGAATTCACATTTGGAGAATTTTGCATAGAGTCGCTCCTTTCGTAACAATTCTAGCAATTCTCGCAAATGCATCGCATGATCAGATTCAGACTTGGAGTAAATCAAGATGTCATCAATGAAGACTATCACTGATTTATCCAGCATTGGTCTACATACCCTATTCATGAGGTCCATAAATGCTGCCGGGGCATTTGTGAGACCGAACGGCATTACAAGGAATTCAAAATGGCCATATCGAGTACGAAATGCAGTCTTCGGTACGTCAGACTCAAATACTTTGAGTTGATGATATCCAGATCGGAGATCGATCTTTGAGAAGTAGCTAGCCCCTTGCAGTTGATCAAAGAAGTCATCAATTCTAGGCAGAGGGTATCGGTTCTTAATAGTTACCTTATTTAACTCCCGATAATCGATACACATGCGAAAGGTACCATCCTTCTTCTTAACAAAAAGAACCGGAGCACCCCAAGGAGAAGTACTCGGACGAATAAACCCTTTTTCCAATAATTCCTGCAACTGACTCATCATTTCCTTCATTTCATTCGGAGCAAGACGGTAAGGGGCTTTTGCGATAGGAGCAGCACCCGGTACAAGGTCAATATGGAATTCGATTTGACGATCTGGTGGCAAACCAGAGATGTCATCCGGGAATACATCAGGGAATTCTTGGACTACAGGTACTTCAGATACGGTCTTTTTAACTTCTTTAGCATCTATGGCATAGGCTAAATAGGCGGAACAACCTTTGGTTAGGCACTTTCGGGCTTTCATTACAGAGATAAGACCTAAATTTCGAGTCTTTCTATCGCCATAAACATAACGTTCACTTCCTTCGGGGGTTCTAATTCTAATTATCCTTTTAGCACAAAGGATTTCAGCATTATTCGTCATAAGCCAGTCCATTCCTATAATAACATCGAATTCTCTAATCCACATCGGTATCAGGTCAACGTCCGAGGAGAGGTCATCAATCACTAACTTACAGGAACGAAAGATTCTATTCACAGTCACAAAATTCGAGCTAGCAGTTTCTATGTCTAAGGGTGCAGGTAACATCACAGGGGCAAAATCAAACTGTTTAGCAAACTTTTCAGACACATACGACAGATTAGAGCCAGAGTCAAATAAGATTAAGGCAGGCATATCATTAACAAGAAATGTACCCGTGACGACGTCAGCAGTCTCTTTTGCCTCTTCGGCTGTCATCTGGAAAGATCTCGGTTGATTCCTCGGGGCAGAAGAACCTTTGACGGATTGCTGAGGTGAAGATGCAGGTGGAGGAACAAATCGAGGTCGGGTACAGTCTTTAGCATGGTGCCCCAACGTAATGCAGTTTCGACAAGCCTCACTGCGCCTGGGACATTCTGACCTATCGTGACCGCTCTGTCTACAGCAGTAACATTTAACGAACGCAGGATCGCATTTCCCCTCATGAATTTGCTTGCAGCGAGGACAAGCAGGCTTTGGCGTCGAGGTCACAGCATACGACTTAGCTTTCTTGGAAGACTGCTTATCTCCCTTCTTCGAACTTTCACTCTTCTTTTCAGCTCTCTCAGATTTTTCCTTCTTACTAGATTTAGCAATAAAAGGACACGCTCGCTCAGGATAGATTTCAAGTTCACCTACCCTAGCAATTTCAACCGCCTCAATATAACTTCTCGGTCTGCCAGACTTCACAAACTTCCGGATTTCTCTATCCAGACCATCCACAAACAAATCCCTTCGTCTTTCATCAGTATCGACAGGGTGATCAGATAATAGCGAGAGCCTGGTAAATTCCAGCTCATAGTCCGTCACGGATCTTGTACCTTGCTGAAAAGATAGTAGGTTTTTCTCCATCTGGCGCTTAACATCCTGGGGGCAGTATTTTTCCTTCAGATGAATCTTAAATTGATCCCAAGTAATGGATTTCTCCATTGCTTCAGACATGGGATTCGTAATTGACTTCCACCAATGGCCAGCTCCATCTTCCAACATTCCCGTCGCAAATGTCACCTTATCTTCTTCATTACACTTGGAGAGTTTAAACGCTTTCTCCACATTCGCGACCCAGTCCATAGCTTTAACAGGATCAGATGACCCCGCAAATATACGAGCCCCACATTTCTTAAAGTCAACAAATGTACACTCTCGTCCCACCTTAACGTGATGGTCGGAAGAGTCAGTCTCACTTTCATCAGAGGACACATGTCTATGTTTCCTCTTCCTGTCCTTCTTCGGCTTCGCTAACATTTCTTCCCTATGCTTTAGTTCTAATTCCTGTAACTTAAGTTCTCGCAACCTAAGTTCTTCTTCACGGCGCTTAAATTCCATTTCACGCTGGTTTACTTCGTCAGTGTGCATTACCGCTTTATCCTTAGTCAGCAAATCCTTAATTTCCTTAAATCGGTTTTCAACTGCCATATCAGTCTGCAGTCGGTTCCTATCCATCATAAGCTGCATTTGCCTACGGTTATCCTCATTCAACTTATGAACGAGGTCAATCAATTGAGCCTGCTGGGGAGGCACAGGCGTAGCAGTACTGCTTGAGTCGTTAGCAGTATTTTCAGGGTCAGTGCCTAGGTCCTCTATATGAAAAGATTCTTTGTGTTGATCAGCTGCAGCATCAGCAGCTTTATCAACCCTTGAGGAACCGGCAACAGTCGGATTCTTTTCAGCCATTGGCTGAAAATATAAAGGAAATAGCTATTATTTCCTGATTCAAATAAGCACAGTTCGAGTCATAATTCCTACGTCAGATAATCATATCTAAATTCATAGATATGAAGGCAGTCAGTCAATCAGGCTGGCACAAAGTCAAGTCAAAGTCAAGTCAGTATCAAGCAGTCAATCCCTCTCCCATCCTATCAGTCATCATTTGCCTATCTTAGGTCAAGTTGTGTGGGTAGTCCTTTACTAATTAGGTTACCCTAGGCCTCGGTGACTTGTTCGGGAATTCAGAGTCACACAGTCCATACCATACCAGTAGTTTAAGTATCGGGTGGCCAATCCGATGATTAAACCGCTGCTCTGATACCAACTTTGTAACATCCAAGTTTCCACAAACAGTACACATCATAATATTTCATTTGATTAAGTAATAATAATTGTTTGATACCACAGGTCCATCAGCATGAAAACTTAATTACAACAATATTTTAAAATTAAATGGTGGTCTAACTAGCTTCTAAATCTTCAATCAGAGTGCGGAAGACTGAACAAGCTACCCGAGACCGCATCATCTTTTCAAAATAGGCGTCATAAAAAGTCCAAAAGTCTGCTATTCATCAAATGTCCAGAATCACTTAGCCTGGGACGAACTACCTGCTATAGTCTTGCCTTTATCAGCCTTTCCTGAAAAAGAGTTGTCATGACAGAGTAATCTAACATTGCTTAGTGAGTTAACAGAGTTCCATTAGTTACCACACACATATAACATACTATCAGATCCTGTCGGCAATACGTCAGAGACGGCAAAAGGTTGGGAGACAACCCAGTCGGTATTCCCATGTGTAAGGCTGAAGCCCTACGGGAAGTGTATGGAAACAAGTCAAATAGGAAAGGAATCTGCAGAATTCCCTCCTGTGAATGGAGATCTCACATTCGGTCCTGTCGGATAATGCAATAAGCAGCGGCAAATATTTATACAGTCAAGTAAGCAATAAGCATGATACGTATTTACATAAAATGTAAAAGTGAACATGCAATCAAGGCAATTCAAGTGTCTAGCTTCAGTAATGTCAAAAGTACGTTTCTATGATACAATATAGTACTAAAGAAACATGCAGCAACAATCAGAAGTTTCCATACAGTCAATACATTCACCAATAAGTATCGAAATATATGCAAGTAATTAATGAAATCTGTCACTCACAGTAGTCCTTAGTCAGATAGTGCTTAACGAATTAAGCTGTTCAGTTTACTCTGTCAAATCGGCGGGTTCCTGCATTTCAGTTTCAAGTCTGGCATTTCAGTTTCAAGTCTGTGACATAATCTATATAACCCTAGTTACATAATTAGGTTATTGTCAATTCTGGCTGTCGAGTCTGAGGTAGTTCCTATCGTCCCAAGGTGAGTCTATTCTTATCAGTTTAATACGATTTCTAAGAGTTCATTCAATGTCTGTTAATTCATTTGTGCATAAAATAGATGTGCAACTTGAATTTGTGAGTTTTATCATAATCATATTATACTTTTAATTACAATAGGTTGTTTAATAACTTAATCTGATTTAGGAATTAATCTTAGACTTGGAACAAGAACCAAATTCGAAAATAGAGGGACAGATTCGAACTAGTACATTTCGAATCTAATTGATTAGATTCGAAAACCACACATAGATTCGAGGCAATAGATTCTAAGACAGAATTGAAGCAATAGACTCGAAGACCTATATAGATTCGAAGCATATAGACTCGAACCCATACACAGATTCGAACAGATGCATAGATTCGAAATTCATATATTAGATTCTAAGGGGCAGGTAGATTCGAACTAGGAGGCTTCGAGTCTAGGGGGGGACAGATTCGAATTCATAGATTCGAAACCATACAATTCGAGTCTAGTGAATTCGAGTCTGTTCATGAATCTCTCGAGTTTGTTCTTCTAGTTCATCATTTTTCCAGGTTTTTAACAACTAAAAATGAACATAAAAGATAGAGAAATGGTTACTAACCTTCGTCCAAGTTATAACCTTCGACTATGGATGATTTCCAAGCAAAAACAGGTCCTAAACGGGGCAAATCAGCTTCAAAAAGAGGGAAATATGAGCAAACTCGAAATTGCTCTTTCAAAACCGAACCAAAAGACAGAAATAGGTCGATCTTACCTCAAATCGGGACCAAAACAAACATGCGATGACAGAATATTGTAGAGTTTGACGATCTCTATCCGTTGACGTATAAATCACGAGAATCCGATGGTTCGTTTAGGAGAAATTCTAGAGAGAAGTGAAATCTTAGAGAGAGAAGGAGAGAGTTTCTAGATTCCAAACTTAAGAAATGAGGAGGAATACCCTATTTATAGAGAAATAGGGAAAAAACAGATTTTCTACTGAATTATCCGGAATTGACCAACTTTATTTCCCAACAGTCCGATTTGCATATTTGTCTTTTAGTCACATTTTTATTCATTTTAATCCGTTTCGTCACTTTCAGTCTTTAATTTGTCATTTAGCTGAATTTTAATTATTAATTTTATTTCAGCTAATTTTGGGCAACTTTTCATAATTAATTATAACTTAATATAATTAACTATTTAAGGTTCATGTTTTCAGTTAATTACTAATATTTGGATAAAATTGCATTATTATCCAAAGTCTGATGCTGTAATTTATATTTAATAAATTACGGGCTGTTACAATCTTCCCCCGTTAAATTGATTCCGTCCTCGGAATCGACTAAGACAGAAATAACTTCGGATACTTCTGCCTAATCTCGTCTTCTCGTTCCCAAGTTTGCGCAGATCCCTTATGGTATTTCCATTGAACTAACACCATTGGAATTTCCTTGTTGCGCAATTTCGAAACCTTATTATCGATTATACGCTCGGGCTCTTCTTCGTATCGCAACTGCTCATCAATTTGTACGTCTTTCCAAGGAATCACAGCTTCAGCGTCAGCTAAACACTTTCGAAGATTACTCACATGAAATACATCATGAATCCCAGTCATTTCGGCAGGCAGCTTTAATCTGTAGGCTTGCAATCCTATACGCTCGAGAATTTCAAAAGGACCCACAAATCGAGGGCTCAACTTCCCCCGTTTGCCGAACCTTACTATTCCTTTTCTTGGCGAAACCTTCAGCAACACTTTATCTCCAACTTCAAACGCAATCGGCTTACGTCTTTTATCATGATACTTCTTTTGTCTGTCTTGAGAAGTCTGAATCCGTTGCCGAATCAACTGTAGTTGGTCATGGGCTTCTTGCAAAATCGCTGGTCCAGAGATCGGGCGTTCACCTGTTTCCCTCCAACAGGTTGGAATTCTGCATCGACGTCCGTACAAAAGCTGATATGGAGGCATACCAATAGTCGAGTGATAACTATTGTTATAAGCAAACTCCACAAACGGCAGGTGAGTATCCCAACTTCCACCGAGATCAATCACGCAGGCACATAACATATCTTCTAAGGTCAAAATCGTTCTCTCACTTTGCCCGTCAGTTTCTGGATGATAAGCGGTGCTCATCTTAAGTTCGGTTCCTAGTCCATTCTGAAAAGCCTTCCAAAAACGAGAAGTAAATCTGCTGTCACGGTCCGATACTATAGACAATGGCACACCATGTCTAGTCACGATTTCCTTTACGTACAATTCCGCTAACTTTTCGAGGCGTTCATCTTCACGTATGGGTAGAAAATGGGCTGACTTAGTAAGTCGATCCACTATTACCCATATAGAGTCATGATTCCGCTTTGTCCTGGGCAGCTTCGTCACAAAGTCCATGGTTATATGGTCCCACTTCCATTCCGGGATTGGCAATGGTTGTAGTTCCCCATACGGCTTCTGATGTTCAGATTTGACTTGTAAACAAGTCATGCAATTTTCTACATATCGTCCCACGTCCTTCTTCATTCCAAGCCACCAATATTCCGTCCTTAAATCTTGATACATTTTAGTAGAACCAGGGTGTATCGAAAATTTCGACATATGAGCTTCCGACAGAATTTGATCCCGAATACCTCCTAGTCTGGGAACCCATATTCTATCCATGAATCGTCTAAGACCACGATTATCAAGAGTCAGCTTGGTCACATAAGTAACCATACGTTCAGATTTCAAGTTCTCATCCCGAATAGCTTCGGTTTGAGCGGCAATAATCGACTCAGGCAAGGCAGACTCCAAAACAACAGAAGTCAAAGCATAACATCGGGTATAATGGTCTGGTCCGGTTTTGCGGCTTAGGGCATCTGCTACAATGTTTGCTTTACCTGGATGGTAAAGGATCTCACAGTCATAGTCTTTAATCAATTCCATAGATCGCCTTTGTCGCATATTCAGCTCTTTCTGGTCAAATATATACTTCAGACTTTTGTGATCTGTATATAACTTGCATCTAGTCCCATACAGATAATGCCGCCAAATCTTCAGTGCAAAGGTAACGGCTGCAAGTTCTAAATCATGCGTCGGATAATTCTTTTCCTGCGCCTTTAGCTGCCTTGATGCGTAGGCAATTACTTTATCCCTTTGCATCAGCACACAGCCTAATCCCATCTTAGAAGCATCACAATAGACTACAAAATCGTCATTACCCTCAGGTAAGGCCAAAACCGGTGCTTCAATTAGCTTACGCTTCAAAGTCTCAAAGGCTCGATCTTGAGATTCATTCCATTCAAACTTAACTTCTTTCTTCGTCAGACTAGTTAAAGGCACCGCAATCTTGGAGAAATCACGGATAAATCTTCGGTAATAGCCCGCTAAACCCAAGAAACTCCGAACTTCAGATACGTTTTTCGGTGCTTCCCACTTCTGAACCGCATCAACCTTTGATGGATCTACGGCTATTCCCTCACCCGAGACAATATGTCCTAAAAATTGCACCTGGCGTAACCAGAATTCACATTTGGAGAATTTTGCATAGAGTCGCTCCTTTCGTAACAATTCTAGCAATTCTCGTAAATGCATCGCATGATCAGATTCAGACTTGGAGTAAATCAAGATGTCATCAATGAAGACTATCACTGATTTATCTAGCATTGGTCTACATACCCTATTCATGAGGTCCATAAATGCTGCCGGGGCATTTGTGAGACCGAACGGCATTACAAGGAATTCAAAATGGCCATATCGAGTACGAAATGCAGTCTTCGGTACGTCAGACTCAAATACTTTGAGTTGATGATATCCAGATCGGAGATCGATCTTTGAGAAGTAGCTAGCCCCTTGCAGTTGATCAAAGAAGTCATCAATTCTAGGCAGAGGGTATCGGTTCTTAATAGTTACCTTATTTAACTCCCGATAATCGATACACATGCGAAAGGTACCATCCTTCTTCTTAACGAAAAGAACCGGAGCACCCCAAGGAGAAGTACTCGGACGAATAAACCCTTTTTCCAATAATTCCTGCAACTGACTCATCATTTCCTTCATTTCATTCGGAGCAAGACGGTAAGGGGCTTTCGCGATAGGAGCAGCACCTGGTACAAGGTCAATATGGAATTCGATTTGACGATCTGGTGGCAAACCAGAGATGTCATCCGGGAATACATCAGGGAATTCTTGGACTACAGGTACTTCAGATACGGTCTTTTTAACTTCTTTAGCATCTATGGCATAGGCTAAATAGGCGGAACAACCTTTGGTTAGGCACTTTCGGGCTTTCATTACAGAGATAAGACCTAAATTTCGAGTCTTTCTATCGCCATAAACATAACGTTCACTTCCTTCGGGGGTTCTAATTCTAATTATCCTTTTAGCACAAAGGATTTCAGCATTATTCGTCATAAGCCAGTCCATTCCTATAATAACATCGAATTCTCTAATCCACATCGGTATCAGGTCAACGTCCGAGGAGAGGTCATCAATCACTAACTTACAGGAACGAAAGATTCTATTCACAGTCACAAAATTCGAGCTAGCAGTTTCTATGTCTAAGGGTGCAGGTAACATCACAGGGGCAAAATCAAACTGTTTAGCAAACTTTTCAGACACATACGACAGATTAGAGCCAGAGTCAAATAAGATTAAGGCAGACATATCATTAACAAGAAATGTACCCGTGACGACGTCAGCAGTCTCTTTTGCCTCTTCGGCTGTCATCTGGAAAGATCTCGGTTGATTCCTCGGGGCAGAAGAACCTTTGACGGATTGCTGAGGTGAAGATGCAGGTGGAGGAACAAATCGAGGTCGGGTACAGTCTTTAGCATGGTGCCCCAACGTAATGCAGTTTCGACAAGCCTCACTGCGCCCGGGACATTCTGACCTATCGTGACCGCTCTGTCTACAGCAGTAACATTTAACGAACGCAGGATCGCATTTCCCCTCATGAAATTGCTTGTAGCGAAGTCACAAGCAGGTTTTGGCGTCGAGGACAAGCAGGTTTTGGCCCCGAGCAATGCAAGTAATCAAGGAACATGCAGCAGCAGTTGTCCAGTTTCAGTAGTGTCTATCGTACGTTCCTAACATACAGTTAAGTAATCAAAGAACATGTAGCAGCAGATGTTTCCATACAAGTCAGTAACAATCACCAATAGGTACCGAAACATATGGAAGTAAGTAATGCAATCTGTAACTCACAGCGGTCCTAAGCAATTCAAGTAATCAAGGAACATGCAACAGCAGTTGTCCAGTTTCAACAGTGTCTATCATAAGTTCCTAACATACAATTAAGTAATCATGGAACAAGCAGCAGCAGATGTGTCCATACAAGTCAGTAACAATCTCCAATAAGTACCGACACATATGCAAGTAAGTAATGCAATCTGTCACTCACAACGTTCCTGAGCAATGCAAGTAATCAAGGAACATGCAGCAACAGTTCTCCAGTTTCAACAGTGTTTATCGTACGTTCCTAACATACAGTTAAGTAATCATGGAACAAGCAGCAGCAGATGTTTCCATACAAGTCAGTATCAATCACCAATAAGTACCCCGAAACATATGCAAGTAAGTAAGGCAATCTGTCACTCACAGCTGCCCCGAGCAATGCAAGTAATCAAGGAAAATGCAGCAGCAGTTGTCCAGTTTCAGCAGTGTCTATCGAACGTTCCTAACATACAGTTAAGTAATCAAAGAACAAGCAGCAGCAGATGTTTCCATACAAGTCAATAACAATCACCATTAGGTACCGAAACATATGGAAGTAAGTAATGCAATCTGTCACTCACAGCGGTCCTGAGCAATGCAAGTAAACAAGGAACATGCAACAGCAGTTGTCCAGTTTCAACAGTGTCTATCATAAGTTCCTAACATACAATTAAGTAATCATGGAACAAGCAGCAGCAGATGTTTCCATACAAGTCAGTAAAAATCACCAATAAGTACCGAAACATATGCAAGTAAGTAATGTAATCTGTCACTCACAACCTTCCTGAGCAATGCAAGTAATCAAGGAACATGCAGCGGCAGTTGTCCAGTTTCAGCAGTGTCTATCTTACGTTCCTAACATACAGTTAAGTAATCAAGGAACAAGCAGCAGCAGATGTTTCCATACAAGTCAGTATCAATCACCAATAAGTACCGAAACATATGCAAGTAAGTAATGCAATCTGTCACTCACAGCGGCCCCGAGCAATGCAAGTAATCAAGGAACATGCAGCAGCAGTTGTCCAGTTTCAGTAGTGTCTATCGTACGTTCCTAACATACAGTTAAGTAATCAAAGAACAAGCATCAGCAGATGTTTCCATACAACTCAATAACAATCACCAATAGGTACCGAAACATATGGAAGTAAGTAATGCAATCTGTAACTCACAGCGGTCCTAAGCAATACAAGTAGTAATCAAGGAACATGCAACAGCAGTTGTCCGGTTTCAACAGTGTCTATCATAAGTTCCAAATATACAATTAAGTAATCATGGAACAAGCAGCAGCAGATGTTTCCATACAAGTCAGTAACAATCTCCAATAAGTACCGACACATATGCAAGTAAGTAATGCAATCTGTCACTCACAACGTTCCTGAGCAATGCAAGTAATCAAGGAACATGCAGCAACAGTTGTCCAGTTTCAGCAGTGTTTATCGTACGTTCCTAACATACAGTTAAGTAATCATGAAACAAGCAGCAACATATGTTTCCATAAGAGTAAGTATCAATCACCAATAAGTACCGAAACATATGCAAGTAAGTAAAGCAATCTGTCACTAACAGCTGCCCCGAGCAATGCAAGTAATCAAGTAACATGCAGCAGCGGTGTCTATCGTACGTTCCTAACATACAGATAAGTAATCAAAGAACAAGCAGCAGCAGATGTTTCCATACAAGTCAGTAACAATCACCAATAGGTACCAAAACATATGGAAGTAAGTAATGCAGTCTGTCACTCACAGCGGTCCTGAGCAATACAAGTAATCAAGGAACATGCAACAGCAGTTGTCCAGTTTCAACAGTGTCTATCATAAGTTCCTAACATACAATTAAGTAATCATGGAGCAAGCAGCAACAGATGTTTCCATACAAGTCAGTAACAATCACCAATAAGTACCGAAACATATGCAAGTAAGTAATGCAATCTGTCACCCACAACGTTCCTCAGCACTGAAAGTAATCAAGGAACATGCAGCAACAGTTGTCCAGTTTCAGCAGTGTCTATCATATGCTCCTAACATACAATTAAGTAATCAAAGAACAACCAGCAGCAGATGTTTCCATACAAGTCAGTATCAATAACCAATAAGTACCAAAACATATGCAAGTAAGTAATGCAATCTGCTACTCACAGCGGCCCTGAGCAATACAAGTAATCAAGGAACATGCAGTAGCGGTTGTCCAGTTTCAGCAGTGTCTATCCTACGTTCCTAACATACAGTTAAGTAATCAAAGAACTAGCAGCAGCAGATGTTTCTATACAAGTCAGTAACAAGCACCAATAGGTACCGAAACATATGCAAGTAAGTAATGCGATCTGTCATTTACAGCGGTCCTGAGCAATACAAGTAATCAAGGAACACGCAGCAACAGTTGTCCAGTTTCAGCGGTGTCTATCATATGTTCCTAACATACAATTAAGTAATCAAGGAACAAGAAGCAGCAGATGTTTCCATACAAGTCAGTATCAGTCACCAACAAGTACCGAAACATATGCAAGTAAGTAATGCAATCTGCCACTCACAGCGGCCCTGAGCAATGCAAGTTATCAAGGAACATGCAGTAGCAGTTGTCCAGTTTCAGCAGTGTCTATCGTACGTTCCTAACATACAGTTAAGTAATCGAAGAACTAGCTGCAGATGTTTCCATACAAGTCAGTAACAATCACCAATAGGTACCGAAACATATGCAAGTAAGTAATGCAATCTGTCACTCACAGCGGCCCCGAGCAATGCAAGTAATCAAGGAACATGCAGCAGCAGTTGTCCAGTTTCTATCGTACGTTCCTAACATACAGTTAAGTAATCAAAGAACATGCAGAAGCAGATGTTTCCATACAATTTAGTAACAATCACTAATAGGTACCGAAACATATGGAAGTAGGTAATGCAATCTTTAACTCACAGCGGTCCTAAGCAATACAAGTAATCAAGGAACATGCAACAGCAGTTGTCCAGTTTCAACAGTGTCTATCATAAGTTCCTAACATACAATTAAGTAATCATGGAACAAGCAGCAGCAGATGTTTCCATACAAGTCAGTAACAATCTCCAATAAGTACCGACACATATGCAAGTAAGTAATGCAATCTGTCACTCACAACGTTCCTGAGCAATGCAAGTAATCAAGGAACATGCAGCAACAGTTGTCCAGTTTCAGCAGTGTTTATCGTACGTTCCTAACATACAGTTAAGTAATCATGAAACAAGCAGCAACAGATGTTTCCATACAAGTCAGTATCAATCACCAATAAGTACCGAAACATATGCAAGTAAGTAAAGCAATCTGTCACTAACAGCTGCCCCGAGCAATGCAAGTAATCAAGGAACATGCAGCAGCAGTTGTCCAGTTTCAGCAGTGTCTATCGTACGTTCCTAACATACAGTGTAGTAATCAAAGAACAAGCAGCAGCAGATGTTTCCATACAAGTCAGTAACAATCACCAATAGGTACCAAAACATATGGAAGTAAGTAATGCAGTCTGTCACTCACAGCGGTCCTGAGCAATACAAGTAATCAAGGAACATGCAACAGCAGTTGTCCAGTTTCAACAGTGTCTATCATAAGTTCCTAACATACAATTAAGTAATCATGGAGCAAGCAGCAACAGATGTTTCCATACAAGTCAGTAACAATCACCAATAAGTACCGAAACATATGCAAGTAAGTAATGCAATCTGTCACCCACAACGTTCCTCAGCACTGAAAGTAATCAAGGAACATGCAGCAACAGTTGTCCAGTTTCAGCAGTGTCTATCATATGCTCCTAACATACAATTAAGTAATCAAAGAACAACCAGCAGCAGATGTTTCCATACAAGTCAGTATCAATAACCAATAAGTACCAAAACATATGCAAGTAAGTAATGCAATCTGCTACTCACAGCGGCCCTGAGCAATACAAGTAATCAAGGAACATGCAGTAGCGGTTGTCCAGTTTCAGCAGTGTCTATCCTACGTTCCTAACATACAGTTAAGTAATCAAAGAACTAGCAGCAGCAGATGTTTCTATACAAGTCAGTAACAAGCACCAATAGGTACCGAAACATATGCAAGTAAGTAATGCGATCTGTCATTTACAGCGGTCCTGAGCAATACAAGTAATCAAGGAACACGCAGCAACAGTTGTCCAGTTTCAGCGGTCTCTATCATATGTTCCTAACATACAATTAAGTAATCAAGGAACAAGAAGCAGCAGATGTTTCCATACAAGTCAGTATCAGTCACCAACAAGTACCGAAACATATGCAAGTAAGTAATGCAATCTGCCACTCACAGCGGCCCTGAGCAATGCAAGTTATCAAGGAACATGCAGTAGCAGTTGTCCAGTTTCAGCAGTGTCTATCGTACGTTCCTAACATACAGTTAAGTAATCGAAGAACTAGCTGCAGATGTTTCCATACAAGTCAGTAACAATCACCAATAGGTACCGAAACATATGCAAGTAAGTAATGCAATCTGTCACTCACAGCGGCCCCGAGCAATGCAAGTAATCAAGGAACATGCAGCAGCAGTTGTCCAGTTTCAGCAGTGTCTATCGTACGTTCCTAACATACAGTTAAGTAATCAAAGAACATGCAGAAGCAGATGTTTCCATACAATTTAGTAACAATCACTAATAGGTACCGAAACATATGGAAGTAGGTAATGCAATCTGTAACTCACAGCGGTCCTAAGCAATACAAGTAATCAAGGAACATGCAACAGCAGTTGTCCAGTTTCAACAGTGTCTATCATAAGTTCCTAACATACAATTAAGTAATCATGGAACAAGCAGCAGCAGATGTTTCCATACAAGTCAGTAACAATCTCCAATAAGTACCGACACATATGCAAGTAAGTAATGCAATCTGTCACTCACAACGTTCCTGAGCAATGCAAGTAATCAAGGAACATGCAGCAACAGTTGTCCAGTTTCAGCAGTGTTTATCGTACGTTCCTAACATTCAGTTAAGTAATCATGGAACAAACAGCAGCAGATGTTTCCATACAATTCAGTATCAATCACCAATAAGTACCGAAACATATGCAAGTAAGTAATGCAATTTGTCACTCACAGCTGCCCCGAGCAATGCAAGTAATCAAGGAACATGCAGCAGCAGTTGTCCAGTTTCAGCAGTGTCTATCGCACGTTCACAACATACAGTTAAGTAATCAAAGAACAAGCAGCAGCAGATGTTTCCATACAAGTCAGTAACAATCACCAATAGGTACCGAAACATATGGAAGTAAGTAATGCAATCTGTCACTCACAGCGGTCCTGAGCAATACAAGTAATCAAGGAACATGCAACAGCAGTTGTCCAGTTTCAACAGTGTCTATCATAAGTTCCTAACATACAATTAAGTAATCATGGAACAAGCAGCAGCAGATGTTTCCATACAAGTCAGTAACAATCACCAATAAGTACCGAAACATATGCAAGTAAGTAATGCAATCTTCATCCACAACGTTCCTCAGCAATGCAAGTAATCAAGGAGCATGTAGCAACGGTTGTCCAGTTTCAGCAGTGTCTATCATATGTTCCTAACATAAAATTAAGTTATCAAAGAACAACCAGCAGCAGATGTTTCCATACAAGTCAGTTCAATAACCAAAAGTACCAAAACATATGCAAGTAAGTAATGCAATCTGCCACTCACAGCGGCCCTGAGCAATACAAGTAATCAAGGAACATGCAGTAGCGGTTGTCCAGTTTCAGCAGTGTCTATCCTACGTTCCTAACATACAGTTAAGTAATCAAAGAACTAGCAGCAGCAGATGTTTCCATACAAGTCAGTAACAAGCACCAATAGGTACCGAAACATATGCAAGTAAGTAATGTGATCTGTCACTTACAGCGGTCCTGAGCAATACAAGTAATCAAGGAACATGCAGCAACAGTTGTCCAGTTTCAGCAGTGTCTATCATATGTTCCTAACATAGAATTAAGTAATCAAGGAAGAAGAAGCAACAGATATTTCCATACAAGTTAGTATCAATCACCAATAAGTACCGAAACATATGCAAGTAAGTAATGCAATCTGCCACTCACAGCGGCCCTGAGCAATGCAAGTTATCAAGGAACATGCAGTAGCAGTTGTCCAGTTTCAGCAGTGTCAATCGTACGTTCCTAACATACAGTTAAGTAATCGAAGAACTAGCTGCAGATGTTTCCATACAAGTCAGTAACAATCACCAATAGGTACCGAAACATATGCAAGTAAGTAATGCAATCTGTCACTCACAGCGGCCCCGAGCAATGCAAGTAATCAAGGAACATGCAGCAGCAGTTGTCCAGTTTCAGCAGTGTCTATCGTACGTTCCTAACATACAGTTAAGTAATCAAAGAACATGCAGAAGCAGATGTTTCCATACAATTTAGTAACAATCACTAATAGGTACCGAAACATATGGAAGTAGGTAATGCAATCTGTAACTCACAGCGGTCCTAAGCAATACAAGTAATCAAGGAACATGCAACAGCAGTTGTCCAGTTTCAACAGTGTCTATCATAAGTTCCTAACATACAATTAAGTAATCATGGAACAAGCAGCAGCAGATGTTTCCATACAAGTCAGTAACAATCTCCAATAAGTACCGACACATATGCAAGTAAGTAATGAAATCTGTCACTCACAACGTTCCTGAGCAATGCAAGTAATCAAGTAACCAAGGAACAAGCAGCAGCAGATGTTCCCATACAAGTCAGTAGCAATCACCGATAAGTACCGACACATATGCAAGTAAGTATTCAATCTGTCACTCACAACGTTCCTGAGCAATGCAAGTAATCAAGGAACATGCAGCAGTTGTCCAGTTTCAGCAGTGTCTATCGTACGTTCCTAACATACAGTTAAGTAATCAAGGAACAAGCAGCAGCAGATGTTTCCATACAAATCAGTATCAATCACCAACAGGTACCGAAACATATGCAAGTAAGTAATGCAATCTGTCACTCACAGCTGCCCCGAGCAATGCAAGTAATCAAGGAACATGCAGCAGCAGTTGTCCATTTTCAGCAGTGTCTGTCGTACGTTCCTAACATATAGTTAAGTAATCAAAGAACAAGTAGCAGCAGATGTTTCAATACAAGTCAGTAACTATCACCAATAGGTACCGAAACATATGGAAGTAAGTAAAGCAATCTGTCACTCACAGCGGTCCTGAGCAATACAAGTAATCAAGGAACATGCAGCAACAGTTGTCCAGTTTCAGCAGTGTATATCATAAGTTCCTAACATACAATTAAGTAATCATGGAACAAGCAGCTGCAGATGTTTCCATACAAGTCAGTAACAATCACCAATAAGTACCGAAACATATGCAAGTAATGCAATCTGTCACCCACAACGTTCCTGAGCAATGCAAGTAATCAAGGAATATGCTGCAGCAGTTGTCCAGTTTCAGCAGTGTCTATCGTACGTTCCTAACATACAGTTAAGTAATCGAAGAACTAGCTGCAGATGTTTCCATACAAGTCAGCAACACTCACCAATAGGTACCGAAACATATGCAAGTTAGTAATGCAATCTGTCACTCACAGAGGTCCGGAGCAATGCAAGTAATCAAGGAACATGCAGCAGCAGTTGTCCAGTTTCAGCAGCGTCTATCATACGTTCCTAACATACAATTAGGTAATCAAGGAACAAGCACTAGCAGATCTATCCATACAAGTCAGTAATGATCACCAATAAGTACCGAAACATATGCAAGTAAGTAATAT
Organism: Centrapalus pauciflorus; assembly: GCA_020465985.1. Taxonomy (NCBI): domain Eukaryota; kingdom Viridiplantae; phylum Streptophyta; class Magnoliopsida; order Asterales; family Asteraceae; genus Centrapalus; species Centrapalus pauciflorus. Next base: position 58,896 of record JAANYP010008180.1, read on the forward strand.
AATCTGTCACTCACAGCCGTCCTGAGCAATGCAAGTAATCAAGGAACACAAAGCAGCAGTTGTCCAGTTCAGCAGTGTCTATCATAAGATCCTAACATACAATTAAGTAATCAAAGAACAAGCAGCAGCAGATGTTTCCATACAAGTCAGTAACAATCTCCAATAAGTACCGACACATATGCAAGTAAGTAATGAAATCTGTCACTCACAACGTTCCTGAGCAATGCAAGTAATCAAGTAACCAAGGAACAAGCAGCAGCAGATGTTCCCATACAAGTCAGTAGCAATCACCGATAAGTACCGACACATATGCAAGTAAGTAATGAAATCTGTCACTCACAACGTTCCTTAGCAATGCAAGTAATCAAGGAACATGCAGCAACCGTTGTCCAGTTTCAGCAGTGTCTATCGTACGTTCCTAACATACAGTTAAGTAATCAAAGAACAAGCAGCAGCAGATTTTTCAATACAAGTCAGTAACAATCACCAATAGGTACCGAAACATATGGAAGTAAGTAATGCAATCTGTCACTCACAGCGGTCCTGAGCAATACAAGTAATCAAGAAACATGCAGCAATAGTTGTCCAGTTTCAGCAGTGTCTATCATAAGTTCCTAACATACAATTAAGTAATCATGGAACAAGCAGCAGCAGATGTTTCCATACAAGTCAGTAACAATCACCAATAAGTACCGAAACATATGCAAGTAAGTAATGCAATCTGTCACCTACAACGTTCCTGAGCAATGCAAGTAATCAAGGAATATGCTGCAGCAGTTGTCCAGTTTCAGCAGTGTCTATCGTACGTTCCTAACATACAGTTAAGTAATCGAAGTACTAGCTGCAGATGTTTCCATACAAGTCAGCAACACTCACCAATGGGTACCGAAACATATGCAAGTTAGTAATGCAATCTGTCACTCACAGAGGTCCTGAGCAATGCAAGTAATCAAGGAACATGCAGCAGCAGTCGTCCAGTTTCAGCAGCGTCTATCATACGTTCCTAACATACAATTAGGTAATCAAGGAACAAGCAGTAGCAGATCTATCCATACAAGTCAGTAATGATCATCAATAAGTACCGAAACATATGCAAGTAAGTAATATAATCTGTCACTCACAGCGGTCCTGAGCAATGCAAGTAATCAAGGAACACAAAGCAGCAGTTGTCCAGTTTCAGCAGTGTCTATCATAAGTTCCTAACATACAATTAAGTAATCAAAGAACAAGCAGCAGCAGATGTTTCCATACAAGTCAGTAACAATCACCGATATGTACCGAAACATATGCTAGTAAGTAATGCAATCTGTCACTCACAGCGGTCCTGAGCAATGCAAGTAATCAAAGAACATGCAGCAGCAGTTGTCAAGTTTCAGCAGTGTCTATCATAAGTTCCTAACATACAATTAAGTAATCAAGGAACAAGCAGCAACAGATGTTTCCATACAAATCAGTAGCAATCACCAATAAGTACCAAAACATATGCCAGTAAGTAATGTAATCTGTCAGTCCTGAGCAATGCAAGTAATCAAGGAACATGCTGCAGCAGTTGTCCAGTTTCAGCAGTGTTAATCATAAGTTCCTAACATACAATTAAGTAACCAAGGAACAAGCAGCAGCAGATGTTCCCATACAAGTCAGTAGCAATCACCGATAAGTACCGAAACATATGCAAGTAAGTAATGCAATCTGTCACTCACAGCGGTCCTGAGCAATGCATGTAATCAGGTTACATGCAGCAGCAGTAGTCCAGTTTCAGCAGTGTCTATCTTACGTTCCTAGCATACAATTAAGTAATCAAGGAACAAGCAGCAGATGTTTCCATACAAGTCAGTTGCAATCACCAACAAGTACCAAAACATATGCAAGTAAGTAATGCAATCTGTCACTCACAGCGGTCCTGAGCAATGCAAGTAATCAAGCAACCTGCAGCAGCAGTTTTCTAGTTTTAACAGTGTCTATCATACGTGCCTAACATACAATTAAGTAATCAAGGAACAAGCAACAGAACATGTTTCCATACAAGCCAGTAACAATCACCAATATGTTTCGAAACATATGCAAGTAAGTAATGCAATCTTGTCACTCACAGTGGTCCTGAGCAATGCAAGTAATCAAGGAATATGCAGCAGCAGTTGTCCAGTTTCAGCACTTTCTATCATAAGTTACTAACATACAATTAAGTAACCAATGAACAAGAGCAGCAGATGTTTCCATACAAGTCAGTTGCAATCACAAATAAGTACCGAAACATATGCAATTAAGTAATGCAATCTATCACTCACAGCGGTCCTGAGCAATGCAAGTAATCAAGGAACCTGCAGCAGCAGTTGTCTAGTTTTAACAGTGTCTATCATACGTGCCTAACATACAATTAAGTAATCAAGGAACAACCAGCAGCACATGTTTCCATACAAGCTAGTAACAATCACCAATATGTTTCGAAACATATGCAAGTAAGTAATGCAATCTTGTCACTCACAGCGGTCCTGAGCAATGCAAGTAATCAAGGAATATGCAGCAGCAGTTGTCCAGTTTCAGCAGTGTCTATCATAAGTTCCTAACATACAATTAAGTAACCAATGAACAAGCAGCAGCAGATGTTTCCATACAAGTCAGTTGCAATCACCAATAAGTACCGAAACATATGCAATTAAGTAATGCAATCTATCACTCACAGCGGTCCTGAGCAATGCAAGTAATCAAGGAACCTGCAGCAGCAGTTGTCCAGTTTCAACAGTGTCTATCATACGTTCCTAACATACAATTAAGTAATCATGGAACAAGCAGCAGTAGATGTTTCCATACAAGTCAGTAACAATCACCAATAAGTACCGAAACATATGCAAGTAATTAATGCAATCTGTCACTCATTGCGGTCTTGAGCAATGCAAGTAATCAAGGTACATGCAGCAGCAGTAGTCCAGTTTCAGCAGTGTGTATCTTACGTTCCTTGCATACATTTAAGAAATCAAGGAACAAGCAGCAGCAGATATTTCCATACAAGTCAGTAACATTCACCAATAAGTAGTGAAACATATGCAAGTAAGTAATGTAATCTGTCACTCACACCGGTCCTGAGCAATGCCAATAATCAAGGAACATGCTGCAGCAGTTGTCCGGTTTCAGCAGTGTCTATCATACGTTCCTAACATACAATTAAGTAATCAAGGAACAAGCAGTAGCAGATGTTTCCATGGAAGTCAGTATCAATCACCAATAAGTACCGAAACATATGCAAGTAAGTAATGCAATCTGTCACTCACAGCGGCCCCGAGCAATGCAAGTAATCAAGGAACATGCAGCAGCAGTTGTCCAGTTTCAGCAGTGTCGATCATAAGTTCCTAACATACAATTAAGTAATCAAGGAACAAGCAGCAACAGATGTTTCCATACAAATCAGTAGCAATCACCAATAAGTACCAAAGCATATGCCAGTAAGTAATGTAATCTGTCACTCACAGCGGTCCTGAGCAATGCAAGAAATCAGTGAACATGCTGCAGCAGTTGTCCAGTTTCAGCAGTGTCTATCTTAAGTTCGTAACATACAATTAAGTAACCAATGAACAAGCATCAGCAGATGTTTCCATACAAGTCAGTTGCAATCACCAATAAGTACCGAAACATATGCAATTAAGTAATGCAATCTGTCACTCACAGCGGTCCTGAGCAATGCAAGTAATCAAGGAACCTGCAGCAGCAGTTGTCCAGTTCCAAGAGTGTCTATCATATGTTCCTAACATACTATTAAGTAATCATGGAACAAGCAGTAGTAGATGTTTCCATACAAGTCAGTAACAATCACCAATAAGTACCGAAACATATGCAAGTAAGTAATGCAATCTGTCACTCATTGCGGTCTTAAGCAATGCAAGTAATCAAGGTACATGCAGCAGCAGTAGTCTAGTTTCAGCAGTGTCTATCTTACGTTCCTAGCATACATTTAAGAAATCAAGGAACAAGCAGCAGCAGATATTTCCATACAAGTCAGTAACAATCACCAATAAGTAGTGAAACATATGCAAGTAAGTAATGTAATCTGTCACTCACACCGGTCCTGAGCAATACAAATAATCAAGCAACATGCTGCAGTAGTTGTCCGGTTTCAGCAGTGTCTATCATACGTTCTCAACATACAATTAAGTAATCAAGGAACAAGCAGTAGCAGATGTTTCCATGCAAGTCAGTATCAATCACCAATAAGTACCGAAATATATGCAAGTAAGTAATGCAATCTGTCACTCACAGCGGCCCCGAGCAATGCAAGTAATCAAGGAACATGCAGCAGCAGTTGTCCAGTTTCAGCAGTGTCGATCATATGTTCCTAACATACAATTAAGTAATCAAGGAACAAGCAACAACAGATGTTTCCATACAAATCAGTAGCAATCACCAATAAGTACCAAAGCATATGCCAGTAAGTAATGTAATCTGTCACTCCCAGCGGTCCTGAGCAATGCAAGTAATCAGTGAACACGCTGCAGCAGTTGTCCAGTTTCAGCAGTGTCTATCTTAAGTTCCTAACATACAATTAAGTAACCAAGGAACAAGCAGCAGCAGATGTTCCCATACATGTCAGTAGCAATCACCGATAAGTACCGAAACATATGCAAGTCAGTAATGCAATCTGTCACTCAAAGTGGTCCTGAGCAATGCAAGTAATCAAGGTACATGCAGCAACAGTAGTCCAGTTTCAGCAGTGTCTATCTTGCGTTCCTAGCATACAATTAAGTAATCAAGGAACAAGCAGCAGCAGATATTTCCATACAAGTCAGTAACAATCACAAATAAATACTGAAAAATATGCAAGTTAGTAATGCAATCTGTCACTTACAGCGGTCCTGAGCAATGCAAGTAATCAAGGAACATGCAGAAGCAGTTGTCCGGTTTCAGCAGTGTCTATCATAAGTTCCTAACATACAATTAAGTAACCGATGAACAAGCAGCAGCAGATGTTTCCATACAAGTCATTTCCCATCACCAATAAGTACCTAAACATATGCAAGTAAGTAATGTAATCTGTCACTCACAGCGGTCCTGAGCAATGCAAGTAATCAAGGAACCTGCAGCAGCAGTTGTCTAGTTTTAAGAGTGTCTATCATACGTTCATAACATACAATTAAGTAATCAAGGAACAAGCAGCAGCACATGTTTCCATACAAGCCAGTAACAATCAGCAATATGTACCGAAACATATGCAAGTAAGTAATGCAATCTGTCACTCACAGCGGCCCCGAGCAATGCAAGTAATCAAGGAACATGCAGCAGCAGTTGTCCAGTTTCAGCAGTGTCTATCGTACGTTCCTAACATACAGTTAAGTAATCGAAGTACTAGCTGCAGATGTTTCCATACAAGTCAGCAACACTCACCAATGGGTACCGAAACATATGCAAGTTAGTAATGCAATCTGTCACTCACAGAGGTCCTGAGCAATGCAAGTAATCAAGGAACATGCAGCAGCAGTTGTCCAGTTTCAGCAGCGTCTATCATACGTTCCTAACATACAATTAGGTAATCAAGGAACAAGCAGTAGCAGATCTATCCATACAAGTCAGTAATGATCATCAATAAGTACCGAAACATATGCAAGTAAGTAATATAATCTGTCACTCACAACGGTCCTGAGCAATGCAAGTAATCAAGGAACACAAAGCAGCAGTTGTCCAGTTTCAGCAGTGTCTATCATAAGTTCCTAACATACAATTAAGTAATCAAAGAACAAGCAGCAGCAGATGTTTCCATACAAGTCAGTAACAATCACCGATATGTACCGAAACATATGCTAGTAAGTAATGCAATCTGTCACTCACAGCGGTCCTGAGCAATGCAAGTAATCAAAGAACATGCAGCAGCAGTGTAACATCCAAGTTTCCACAAACAGTACACGTCATAATATTTCATTTCATTAAGTAATAAATATTACTAATTGTTTGATACCACAGGTCCATCAGCAAGAATACTTAATTACAACAATATTTTAAAATCAAATGGTGGTCTAACTAGCTTCTAAATCTTCAATCAGAGTGCGGAAGACTGAACAAGCTACCCGAGACCGCAACATCTTTTCAAAATAGGCATCATCAAAAGTCCAAAGGTCTGCTATTCATCAAAATCCAGATTCACTTAGCCTGGGACGAACTACCTGCTATGGTCTTGCCTTTATCAGCTTTTCCTGAAAAAGAGTTGTCATGACAGAGTAAGCTAACAATGCTTAGTGAGTTAACAGAGTTCCATTAGTTACCACACACATATAACATACTATCAGATCCTGTCGGCAATACGTCAGAGACGGCAAAAAGGTTGGGAGACAACCCAGTCGGTATTCCCATGTGTAAGGCCGAAGCCCTACGGGAAAGTGTATGGAAACAAGTCAAATAGGAAAGGAATCTGCAGAATTCCCTCCTGTGAATGGAGATCTCACATTCGGTCCTGTCGGATAATGCAATATGCAGCGGCAAATATTTATACAGTCAAGTAAGCAATAAGCATGATACGTATTTACATAAAATGTAAAAGTGAACATGCAATCAAGGCAATTCAAGTGTCTAGCTTCAGTAATGTCAAAAGTACGTTTCTATGATACAATATAGTATTAAAGAAACATGCAGCAACAGTCAGAAGTTTCCATACAGTCAATACATTCACCAATAAGTATCGAAATATATGCAAGTATTTAATGAAAATCTGTCACTCACAGTAGTCCTTAGTCAGATAGTGCTTAACGAATTAAGCTGTTCAGTTTACTCTGTCAAATCGGCGGGTTCCTGCATTTCAGTTTCAAGTCTGGCATTTCAGTTTCAAGTCTGTGACATAATCTATATAACCCTAGTTACATAATTAGGTTATTATCAATTCTGGCTGTCGAGTCTGAGGTAGTTCCTATCGTCCCAATGTGAGTCTGTTCGTATCAGATTAATACGATTCATCTAATTATAGATGTGTATATGGCCTTGAAACCAAGCCAAACGTATTACTTAGCAAGGTGAACAGGACATACAAATTCTAAGGGTTCGTACAGAGTCTGTTAATTTATTTGTGCATAAAATAGTTATGCATCTTGAAACTTATGATTTTTATCATAATTAAACGATACTTTCAATTTCATTAGGTTATTTAATAACTTAATCTGATTTAGGAATTCGACTTTGGCTAGGAATAAACACAGATTCGAATATAGAGAGACAGATTCGAACCAGATCCATTCGAATCTACTTGCTTTGATTCGAAATTCTCACAAACTCGAGACAAGGAAGTAGATTCGATGCACAAACTCGAGACACACACACACTCGAGTTTAACTAGCTAGATTCGAAGCCTAAGGGTTCAAAGTGGTTACATAGACTCGAAATAAGGACATAGACTCGAAATCACTTACTTAGATTCGAGCATTCACATAGATTCGAAGCAAAATAGGTTTCTAAGGCAGATAGATTCGAAGATGGCACAGATTCGAAGGTACATTCGAGTTTAAAGGGGGGAATAGATTCGAAATTTACACATTTCGAATCTAATTAAAGACTTTCGAATCTGTTCTTCATGATCAACGTTTTTTCCAGGTTTTGGCTACTATTCAAGAACAAATATGAGGGAAAAATAGTTACTAACCTTCGTCCAAGCTATAACCTTCGACTATGGATGATTTACAAGCAAAAACAGGTCCTAAACGGAAGCAAATCAGCTTCAAATGAAGGGAAAATGAGCAAACTCGAAATTGCTCTTTCAAAATCGAACCAAAAGACAGAAAAGGGGTCGATCTTACCTCAAATTCGGACGAAATCAAACATGTAATGGTAGATTCGTGAAGAGCTCGACGATCTCTATCCGATGGCGTAAGAATCACGAGAATCCGACGGTTCGATTAGGAGGAATTCTAGAGAGAAGGTGAAGGTGTAGAGAGAGAAGGAGAGAGTTCTAGATCTTCCAAACCAAAGAAATGAGGAGGAATACCCTATTTATAGGGAAATAGGGAAAAATCAGATTTTCTACTGAATTATCCGGAATTGACCAACTTTATTTCCCAACAATCCGACTTGCATAAATGTCTTTTAGTCACATTTTTTATTCATTTTAGTCCGTTTCGTCATTTTCAGTCTTTAATTTGTCATTTAGCTGAATTTTAATTATTAATTTTATTTCAGCTAATTTTGGGCAACTTTTCATAATTAATTAATACTTAATATAATTAACTATTTGAGATTCATGTTTTCAGTTATTTACTAATATTTGGATAAAATCGCTTTATTATCCAAAGTCTGATGCTGTAATTTATATTTAATAAATTACGGGTTGTTACAATCTTCCCCCGTTAATTTGATTCCGTCCTCGGAATCAACTAAGACAGGAATAACTTCGGATACTTCTGCCTAATCTCGTCTTCTCGTTCCCAAGTTTGCGCAGATCCCTTATGGTATTTCCATTGAACTAACACCATTGGAATTTCCTTGTTGCGCAATTTCGAAACCTTATGATCGATTATACGCTCGGGCTCTTCTTCGTATCGCAACTGCTCGTCAATTTGCACGTCTTTCCAAGGAATCACAGCTTCAGCGTCAGCTAAACACTTTCGAAGATTACTCACATGAAATACATCATGAATCCCAGACATTTCGGCAGGCAACTTCAATCTGTAGGCTTGCAATCCTACACGCTCGAGAATTTCAAAAGGACCCACAAATCGAGGGCTCAACTTCCCCCGTTTGCCGAACCTTACTATTCCTTTTCTTGGCGAGACTTTCAGCAACACTTTATCTCCAACTTCAAACTCAATTGGTTTCCGTCTTCTATCATGATACTTCTTTTGTCTGTCCTGAGAGGTCTGAATCCGCTGTCGAATCAACTGTAGTTGGTCATGGGCTTCTTGCAGAATCGCTGGTCCAGAGATCGGGCGTTCACCTGTTTCCCTCCAACAGGTTGGAGTTCGGCATCGACGTCCGTACAAAAGCTGATATGGAGGCATACCAATAGTCGAGTGATAACTATTGTTATAAGCAAACTCCACAAACGGCAGGTGAGTATCCCAACTTCCACCGAGATCAATCACGCAGGCACGTAACATATCTTCTAAGGTCAAAATCGTTCTCTCACTTTGCCCGTCAGTTTCTGGATGATAAGCGGTGCTCATCTTAAGTTCGGTTCCTAGTCCATTCTGAAAAGCCTTCCAAAAACGAGAAGTAAATCTGCTGTCACGGTCCGATACTATAGACAATGGCACACCATGTCTAGTCACGATTTCCTTTACGTACAATTCAGCTAACTTTTCGAGGCGTTCATCGTCACGTATGGGTAGGAAATGGGCTGACTTAGTAAGTCGATCCACTATTACCCATATAGAGTCATGATTCCGCTTAGTCCTGGGCAGCTTCGTCACAAAGTCCATGGTTATGTGGTCCCACTTCCATTCCGGGATCGGCAATGGTTGTAGTTCCCCATACGGCTTCTGATGTTCAGATTTGACTTGTAAACAAGTCATGCAATTTTCCACATATCGTCCCACGTCCTTCTTCATTCCAGGCCACCAATAATCCGTCCTCAAGTCTTGATACATTTTGGTAGAACCAGGGTGTATCGAAAATTTCGACATATGAGCTTCCGACAGAATTTGATCACGAATACCTCCTAGTCTGGGAACCCATATTCTATCCATGAACCGTCTAAGACCACGATTATCAAGGGTCATCTTGGTCACATAAGTAACCATACGTTCAGATTTCAAGTTCTCATCCCGAATGGCTTCGGTCTGAGCGGCAATAATCGACTCAGGCAAGGCAGACTCCAAAACAACAGGAGTCAAAGCATAACATCGGGTATAATGGTCTTGTCCGGTTTTGCGGCTTAGGGCATCTGCTACAATGTTTGCTTTACCTGGATGGTAAAGGATCTCGCAGTCATAGTCTTTAATCAATTCCATAGATCGCCTTTGTCGCATATTCAGCTCTTTCTGGTCAAATATATACTTCAGACTTTTGTGATCGGTATATAACTTGCACCTAGTCCCATACAGATAATGCCGCCAAATCTTCAGTGCAAAAGTCATGGCTGCAAGCTCCAAGTCATGCGTCGGGTAATTCTTTTCATGCGCCTTTAGCTGCCTTGATGCGTAAGCAATTACTTTATCCCTTTGCATCAACACACAGCCTAATCCCATCTTAGAAGCATCACTATAGACTACAAAATCATCATTACCCTCAGGTAAGGCAAGAATCGGTGCTTCAATTAGCTTACGCTTCAGAGTCTCAAAGGCTCGATCTTGGGATTCATTCCATTCAAACTTAACTTCTTTCTTCGTCAGACTGGTTAAAGGCACCGCAATCTTGGAGAAATCACGGATAAATCTTCTGTAATAGCCCGCTAAACCTAAGAAACTTCGAACTTCAGATACGTTTTTCGGCGCTTCCCACTTCTGAACCGCATCAACCTTTGATGGATCTACGGCTATTCCCTCACCCGAGACAATATGTCCTAAAAATTGCACCTGGCGTAACCAGAATTCACATTTGGAGAATTTTGCATAGAGTCGCTCCTTCCGTAACAATTCTAGCAATTCTCGCAAATGCATCGCATGATCAGATTCAGACTTGGAGTAAATCAAGATGTCATCAATGAAGACTATCACTGATTTATCCAGCATTGGTCTACATACCCTATTCATAAGGTCCATAAATGCGGCCGGGGCATTTGTGAGACCGAACGGCATTACCAGAAATTCAAAATGGCCATATCGAGTACGAAATGCAGTCTTCGGTACGTCAGACTCAAATACTTTGAGCTGATGATATCCAGATCGGAGATCAATCTTTGAAAAATAACTAGCCCCTTGCAGTTGATCAAACAAGTCATCAATTCTAGGCAGAGGGTATCGGTTCTTAATAGTTACCTTATTTAACTCCCGATAATCGATACACATGCGAAAGGTACCATCCTTCTTCTTAACGAAAAGAACCGGAGCACCCCAAGGAGAAGTACTCGGACGAATAAACCCTTTTTCCAATAATTCCTGCAACTGACTCATCATTTCCTTCATTTCATTCGGAGCAAGACGGTAAGGGGCTTTCGCGATAGGAGCAGCACCCGGTACAAGGTCAATATGGAATTCGATTTGACGATCTGGTGGCAAACCAGAGATGTCATCCGGGAATACATCAGGGAATTCTTGGACTACAGGTACTTCAGATACGGTCTTTTTAACTTCTTTAGCATCTATGGCATAGGCTAAATAGGCGGAACAACCTTTGGTTAGGCACTTTCGGGCTTTCATTACAGAGATGAGACCTAAATTTCGAGTCTTTCTATCGCCATAAACATAACGTTCACTTCCTTCGGGGGTTCTAATTCTAATCATCCTTTTAGCACAAAGGATTTCAGCATTATTCGTCATAAGCCAGTCCATTCCTATAATAACATCGAATTCTCTAATCCACATCGGTATCAGGTCAACGTCCGAGGAGAGGTCATCAATCACTAGCTTACAGGAACGAAAGATTCTATTCACAGTCACAAAATTGGAGCTAGCAGTTTCTATGTCTAAGGGTGCAGGTAACATCACAGAGGCAAAATCAAACTGTTTAGCAAACTTTTCAGACACATACGACAGATTAGAGCCAGAGTCAAATAAGATTAAGGCAGGCATATCATTAACAAGAAATGTACCCGTGACGACGTCAGCAGTCTCTTTTGCCTCTTCGGCTGTCATCTGGAAAGATCTCGGTTGATTCCTCGGGGCAGAAGAACCTTTGACTGATTGCTGAGGTGAAGATGCAGGTGGGGGAACAAATCGAGGTCGGGTACAGTCTTTAGCATGGTGTCCCAACGTAATGCAGTTTCGACAAGCCTCACTGCGCCTAGGACATTCTGACCGATCATGACCATTCTGTCTACAGCAGTAACATCTAACGAACGCAGGATCGCATTTCCCTTCATGAGTTTGCTTGCAGCGAGGACAAGCAGGCTTTGGCGTCGAGGTCACAACATACGACTTAGCTTTCTTGAAAGACTGCTTATCTCCCTTCTTCGAACTTTCATTCTTCTTTTCAGCTCTCTCAGATTTTTCTTTCTTATTAGATTTAGCAATAAAAGGACATGCGCGCTCAGGATAGATTTCAAGCTCACCTACCCTAGCAATTTCCACTGCCTCAATATAACTTCTCGGTCTGCCAGATTTCACAAACTTCCGGATTTCTCGATCTAAACCATCCACAAACAAATCTCTTCTCCTTTCGTCGGTATCAACAGGGTGATCAGATAATAGCGAGAGCCTGGTAAATTCCAGCTCATAGTCCGTCACGGATCTTGTACCTTGCTGAAAAGATAGCAGGGTTTTCTCCATCTGGCGCTTAACATCCTGGGGGCAGTATTTTTCTTTCAGATGAATCTTAAATTGATCCCAAGTAATGGATTTCTCCATTGCTTCAGACATGGGATTCGTAATTGACTTCCACCAACGGCCAGCTCCATCTTCCAACATTCCCGTTGCAAATGTCACCTTATCCATTTCACCACACTTGGAGAGTTTAAACGCTTTCTCCACATTCGCGACCCAGTCCATAGCTTTAACAGGATCAGATGACCCCGCAAACGTACGAGCTCCACACTTCTTGAAATCAACAAACGTACAATCACGTCCTACCTTAACGTGATGGTCGGAAGAGTCAGTCTCACTTTCATCAGATGACACATGCCTATGTTTTCTCTTTCGGTCTTTCTTGGGCTTCGCTAATATCTCTTCCTTATATTTCAGTTCTAACTCCTGCAACTTAAGTTCTCGCAACCTAAGTTCTTCTTCACGGCGCTTAAAGTCAATTTCACGCTGGTTTTCCTCATCAGTGTGCATTACCGCTTTACCCTTAGTCAGCAAATCCTTAATTTCCTTAAATCGGTCTTCAACTGCCATATCAGTCTGTAATCGATTCCTATCCATCATAAGCTGCATCTGCCTACGGTTATCCTCATTCAACTTATGAACGAGGTCAATCAATTGAGCCTGCTGAGGAGGCACAGGGGTGACAGTACTGCTTGAGTCATTAGCAGTATTTTCAGGGTCAGTGCCTAAGTCCTCTACATGAACAGATTCTTTGTGTTGATCAGCTGCAGCATCAGCAGCTTTATCAACCCTTGAGGAACCGGCAACAGTCGGATTCTTATCAGCCATTGGCTGAAAATATAAAGGAAATAGCTATTATTTCCTGATTCAAATAAGCACAGTTCGAGTCATAATTCCTACGTCAGATAATCATATCTAAATTCATAGATATGAAGGCAGTTAATCAGGCTCACAAAGTCAAGTCAAAGTCAAGTCAGTATCAAGCAGTCAATCCCTCTCCCATCCTATCAGTCATCATTTGCCTATCTTAGGTCAAGTTGTGTGGGTAGTCCTTTACTAATTAGGTTACCCTAGGCCTCGGTGACTTGTTCGGGAATTCAGAGTCACATAGTCCATACCATACCAGTAGTTTAAGTATCGGGTGGCCAATCCGATGATTAAACTGCTGCTCTGATACCAACTTTGTAACATCCAAGTTTCCACAAACAGTACACGTCATAATATTTCATTTCATTAAGTAATAAATATTACTAATTGTTTGATACCACAGGTCCATCAGCATGAATACTTAATTACAACAATATTTTAAAATCAAATGGTGGTCTAACTAGCTTCTAAATCTTCAATCAGAGTGCGGAAGACTGAACAAGCTACCCGAGACCGCAACATCTTTTCAAAATAGGCATCATCAAAAGTCCAAAGGTCTGCTATTCATCAAAATCCAGATTCACTTAGCCTGGGACGAACTACCTGCTATGGTCTTGCCTTTATCAGCTTTTCCTGAAAAAGAGTTGTCATGACAGAGTAAGCTAACAATGCTTAGTGAGTTAACAGAGTTCCATTAGTTACCACACACATATAACATACTATCAGATCCTGTCGGCAATACGTCAGAGACGGCAAAAAGATTGGGAGACAACCCAGTCGGTATTCCCATGTGTAAGGCCGAAGCCCTACGGGAAGTGTATGGAAACAAGTCAAATAGGAAAGGAATCTGCAGAATTCCCTCCTGTGAATGGAGATCTCACATTCGGTCTGGTCGGATAATGCAATATGCAGCGGCAAATATTTATACAGTCAAGTAAGCAATAAGCATGATACGTATTTACATAAAATGTAAAAGTGAACATGCAATCAAGGCAATTCAAGTGTCTAGCTTCAGTAATGTCAAAAGTACGTTTCTATGATACAATATAGTATTAAAGAAACATGCAGCAACAGTCAGAAGTTTCCATACAGTCAATACATTCACCAATAAGTATCGAAATATATGCAAGTATTTATTGAAAATATGTCACTCACAGTAGTCCTTAGTCAGATAGTGCTTAACGAATTAAGCTGTTCAGTTTACTCTGTCAAATCGGCGGGTTCCTGCATTTCAGTTTCAAGTCTGGCATTTCAGTTTCAAGTCTGTGACATAATCTATATAACCCTAGTAACATAATTAGGTTATTATCAATTCTGGCTGTCGAGTCTGAGGTAGTTCCTATCGTCCCAATGTGAGTCTGTTCTTATCAGATTAATACGATTCATCTAATTATAGATGTGTATATGGCCTTGAAACCAAGCCAAACGTATTACTTAGCAAGGTGAACAGGACATACAAATTCTAAGGGTTCGTACAGAGTCTGTTAATTTATTTGTGCATAAAATAGTTATGCATCTTGAAACTTATGATTTTTATCATAATTAAACGATACTTTCAATTTCATTAGGTTATTTAATAACTTAATCTGATTTAGGAATTCGACTTTGGCTAGGAATAAACACATATTCGAATATAGAGAGACAGATTCGAACCAGATCCATTCGAATCTACTTGCTTTGATTCGAAATTCTCACAAACTCGAGACAAGGAAGTAGATTCGATGCACAAACTCGAGACACACACACACTCGAGTTTAACTAGCTAGATTCGAAGCCTAAGGGTTCAAAGTGGTTACATAGACTCGAAATAAGGACATAGACTCGAAATCACTTACTTAGATTCGAGCATTCACATAGATTCGAAGCAAAATAGGTTTCTAAGGCAGATAGATTCGAAGATAGCACAGATTCGAAGGTACATTCGAGTTTAAAGGGGGGAATAGATTCGAAATTTACACATTTCGAATCTAATTAAAGACTTTCGAATCTGTTCTTCATGATCAACGTTTTTTCCAGGTTTTAGCTACTATTCAAGAACAAATATGAGGGAAAAATAGTTACTAACCTTCGTCCAAGCTATAACCTTCGACTATGGATGATTTACAAGCAAAAACAGGTCGTAAACGGAAGCAAATCAGCTTCAAATGAAGGGAAAATGAGCAAACTCGAAATTGCTCTTTCAAAACCGAACCAAAAGACAGAAAAGGGGTCGATCTTACCTCAAATTCGGACGAAATCAAACATGTAATGGTAGATTCGTGAAGAGCTCGACGATCTCTATCCGATGGCGTAAGAATCACGAGAATCCGACGGTTCGATTAGGAGGAATTCTAGAGAGAAGGTGAAGGTGTAGAGAGAGAAGGAGAGAGTTCTAGATCTTCCAAACCAAAGAAATGAGGAGGAATACCCTATTTATAGGGAAATAGGGAAAAATCAGATTTTCTACTGAATTATCCGGAATTGACCAACTTTATTTCCCAACAATCCGACTTGCATAAATGTCTTTTAGTCACATTTTTTATTCATTTTAGTCCGTTTTGTCATTTTCAGTCTTTAATTTGTCATTTAGCTGAATTTTAATTATTAATTTTATTTCAGCTAATTTTGGGCAACTTTTCATAATTAATTAATACTTAATATAATTAACTATTTGAGATTCATGTTTTCAGTTATTTACTAATATTTGGATAAAATCGCTTTATTATCCAAAGTCTGATGCTGTAATTTATATTTAATAAATTACGGGCTGTTACAAGCAGTTGTCAAGTTTCAGCAGTGTCTATCATAAGTTCCTAACATACAATTAAGTAATCAAGGAACAAGCAGCAACAGATGTTTCCATACAAATCAGTAGCAATCACCAATAAGTACCAAAACATATGCCAGTAAGTAATGTAATCTGTCAGTCCTGAGCAATGCAAGTAATCAAGGAACATGCTGCAGCAGTTGTCCAGTTTCAGCAGTGTTAATCATAAGTTCCTAACATACAATTAAGTAACCAAGGAACAAGCAGCAGCAGATGTTCCCATACAAGTCAGTAGCAATCACCGATAAGTAGCGAAACATATGCAAGTAAGTAATGCAATCTGTCACTCACAGCGGTCCTGAGCAATGCAAGTAATCAGGTTACATTAGGGGTGTTATCGGGACCAAACCCGGACCGGACCGGACCGAACCCGGTTAGGACCGAACCCGAATGAAGCAAATATATGAAACCGAGGACCGGACCATTTGAATATTCTTGGTCCCGGTTCGGTCCCGGTCCCGGTTCCGGGTATTCGTGAAAAACCCGGTAGGACCAAACTAAAAATCACTTTTTTTTTTTTGGAATAGCAACTATAAATCACATAACAAAGTAAAAGAAACATCCATGATATTTAGTGTACCAACATTCAAAAAAACAATAACAAACCAACCAAAAGTTTTGAATTTTGACAACCATTCATAAAACCGAACCAAGTCAGTAACGAAAAAAAAAAAACATCGATCGCCCTTTATTTTATTGATTCTTCAATCTCTACAAAAAAAAAATAGTATATATTATATAATGTTTGATTTCTAGAAAAATATATGGTCTAATTGGCTTTGCATTTCGGTTCCGGGTAATTCCCGAACCCGGACCGGACCGAACCCGGTTAGGACCGAACCCGAATGAAACAATTATATGAAACCGAGGACCGGACCATTGCTTGGAAATCGGTCCTATTCGGGTTCGGGACCGGTCCGGTCCCGGTTCGGTTCGGGTATTTGGTCCGCATATAACACCCCTAGGTTACATGCAGCAGCAGTAGTCCAGTTTCAGCAGTGTCTATCTTACGTTCCTAGCATACAATTAAGTAATCAAGGAACAAGCAGCAGATGTTTCCATACAAGTCAGTTGCAATCACCAACAAGTACCAAAACATATGCAAGTAAGTAATGCAATCTGTCACTCACAGCGGTCCTGAGCAATGCAAGTAATCAAGCAACCTGCAGCAGCAGTTTTCTAGTTTTAACAATGTCTATCATACGTGCCTAACATACAATTAAGTAATCAAGGAACAAGCAGCAATAGATGTTTCCATACAAATCAGTAGCAATCACCAATAAGTACCAAAATATATGCCAGTAAGTAATGTAATCTGTCACTCACAGCGGTCCTGAGCAATGCAAGTAATCAAGGAACATGCTGCAGCAGTTGTCCATTTTCAGCAGTGTTTATCATAAGTTCCTAACATACAATTAAGTAACCAAGGAACAAGCAGCAGCAGATGTTCCCATACAAGTCAGTAGCAATCACCGATAAGTACCGAAACATATGCAAGTAAGTAATGCAATCTGTCACTCACAGCGGTCCTGAGCAATGCAAGTAATCAGGTTACATGCAGCAGCAGTAGTCCAGTTTCAGCAGTGTCTTTCTTACGTTCCTAGCATACAATTAAGTAATCGAGGAACAAGCAGCAGATGTTTCCATACAAGTCAGTTTGAAATCACCAATAAGTACCGAAACATATGCAAGTAAGTAATGCAATCTGTCACACACAGCGGTCCTCAGCAATGCAAGTAATCAAGGAACATGTAGAAGCAGTTGTCCGGTTTCAGCAGTGTCTATCATAAGTTCCTAACATACAATTAAGTAACCAATGAACAAGCAGCAGCAGATGTTTCCATACAAGTCAGTTGCAATCACCAATAAGTACCGAAACATATGCAAGTAAGTAATGCAATCTGTCACTCACAGCGGTCCTGAGCAATGCAAGTAATCAAGGAACCTGCAGCAGCAGTTGTCTAGTTTTAACATTGTCTATCCTACGTTCCTAACATACAATTAAGTAATCAAGGAACAAGCAGCAGGACATGTTTCCATACAAGCCAGTAACAATCACCAATATGTACCAAAACATATGCAAGAAAGTAATGCAATCTTGTCACTCACAGTGGTCCTGAGCAATGCAAGTAATCAAGGAAAATGCAGTAGCAGTTGTCCAGTTGCAGCAGTGTCTATCATAAGTTCCTAACATACAATTAAGTAACCAATGAACAAGCAGCAGCAGATGTTTCCATACAAGTCAGTTGCAATCACTAATAAGTACCGAAACATATGCAAGTAAGTAATGCAATCTGTCACTCACAGCGGTCCTGAGCAATGCAAGTAATCAAGGAACCTGCAGCAGCAGTTGTCTAGTTTTAACATTGTCTATCCTACGTTCCTAACATACAAGTAAGTAATCAAGGAATAAGCAGCAGGACATGTTTCCATACAAGCCAGTAACAATCACCAATATGTACCGAAACATATGCAAGTAAGTAATGCAATCTTGTCACTCACAGCGGTCCTGAGCAACGCAAGTAATCAAGGAAAATGCAGCAGCAGTTGTCCAGTTTCAGCAGTGTCTATCATAAGTTCCTAACATACAATTAAGTAACGAATGAACAAGCAGCAGCAGATGTTTCCGTACAAGTCAGTCGCAATCACCAATATGTACCGAAACATATGCAAGAAAGTAATGCAATCTTGTCACTCACAGTGGTCCTGAGCAATGCAAGTAATCAAGGAAAATGCAGTAGCAGTTGTCCAGTTGCAGCAGTGTCTATCATAAGTTCCTAACATACAATTAAGTAACCAATGAACAAGCAGCAGCAGATGTTTCCATACAAGTCAGTTGCAATCACTAATAAGTACCGAAACATATGCAAGTAAGTAATGCAATCTGTCACTCACAGCGGTCCTGAGCAATGCAAGTAATCAAGGAACCTGCAGCAGCAGTTGTCTAGTTTTAACATTGTCTATCCTACGTTCCTAACATACAATTAAGTAATCAAGGAACAAGCAGCAGCACATGTTTCCATACAAGCCAGTAACAATCACCAATATGTACCGAAACATATGCAAGTAAGTAATGCAATCTTGTCACTCACAGCGGTCCTGAGCAACGCCAGTAATCAAGGAAAATGCAGAAGCAGTAGTCCAATTTCAGCAGTGTCTATCATAAGTTCCTAGCATACAACTAAGTAATCAAGGAACAAGCAGCAGCAGATATTTCCGTACAAGTCAGTAACAATCACTAATAAGTACCGAAACATATGAAAGTAAGTAATGCAGTCTGTCACTCACAGCGGTCCTGAGCAATGCAAGTAATCAAGGAACCTGTAGCAGCAGTTGTCTAGTTTTAACAGTGTCTATCCTACGTTCCTAACATACAATAAGTAATCAAGGAACATGCAGAAGCAGTTGTCCAGTTTCATCAGCGTCTATCATAAGTTCCTAACATACAATTAAGTAACCAAGGAAACAAGCAGCAGCAGATGTTTCCATACAAGTATATAGCAATCATCGATAAGTACCGAAACATATGCAAGTAAGTAATGCAATCTGTCACTCACAGCGGTCCTGGGCGATGCAAGTAATCAAGGTAAATGCAGCAGCAGTAGTCCAGTTTCAGCAGTGTCTATCTTACGTTCCTAGCATACAATTAAGTAATCAAGGAACAAGCAGCAGCAGATATTTCCATAAGAGTCAGTAACAATCACCAATAAGTACCGAAACATATGCAAGTAAGTAACGCAATCTGTCACTCACTGCGGTCCTGAGCAATGCAAGTAATCAAGGAACATGCAGAAGCAGTTGTCCAGTTTCAGCAGTGTCTATCTTACGTTCCTAGCATACAATTAAGTAATCAAGGAACAAGCAGTAGCAGATGTTTCCATACAAGTCAGTTACAATCACCAATAAGTACCGAAACATATGCAAGTAAGTAATGCAATCTGTCACTCACAGCGGTCCTGAGCAATGAAAGTTATCAAGGAACTTGCAGCAGCAGTTGTCTAGTTTTAACATTGTCTATCCTACGTTTCTAACATACAATTAAGTAATCAAGGAACAAGCAGCAGCACATGTTTCCATACTATCCAGTAACAATCACCAATATGTACACAAACATATGCAAGAAAGTAATGCAATCTTGTCACTCACAGTGGTCCTGAGCAATGCAAGTAATCAAGGAAAATGCAGTAGCAGTTGTCCAGTTGCAGCAGTGTCTATCATAAGTTCCTAACATACAATTAAGTAACCAATGAACAAGCAGCAGCAGATGTTGCCATACAAGTCAGTTGCAATCACTAATAAGTACCGAAACATATGCAAGTAAGTAATGCAATCTGTCACTCACAGCGGTCCTGAGCAATGCAAGTAATCAAGGAACCTGCAGCAGCAGTTGTCTAGTTTTAACATTGTCTATCCTACGTTCCTAACATACAATTAAGTAATCAAGGAACAAGCAGCAGGACATGTTTCCATACAAGCCAGTAACAATCACCAATATGTACCAAAACATATGCAAGAAAGTAATGCAATCTTGTCACTCACAGTGGTCCTGAGCAATGCAAGTAATCAAGGAAAATGCAGTAGCAGTTGTCCAGTTGCAGCAGTGTCTATCATAAGTTCCTAACATACAATTAAGTAACCAATGAACAAGCAGCAGCAGATGTTTCCATACAAGTCAGTTGCAATCACTAATAAGTACCGAAACATATGCAAGTAAGTAATGCAATCTGTCACTCACAGCGGTCCTGAGCAATGCAAGTAATCAAGGAACCTGCAGCAGCAGTTGTCTAGTTTTATCATTGTCTATCCTACGTTCCTAACATACAATTAAGTAATCAAGGAATAAGCAGCAGGACATGTTTCCATACAAGCCAGTAACAATCACCAATATGTACCAAAACATATGCAAGAAAGTAATGCAATCTTGTCACTCACAGTGGTCCTGAGCAATGCAAGTAATCAAGGAAAATGCAGTAGCAGTTGTCCAGTTGCAGCAGTGTCTATCATAAGTTCCTAACATACAATTAAGTAACCAATGAACAAGCAGCAGCAGATGTTTCCATACAAGTCAGTTGCAATCACTAATAAGTACCGAAACATATGCAAGTAAGTAATGCAATCTGTCACTCACAGCGGTCCTGAGCAATGCAAGTAATCAAGGAACCAGCAGCAGGAGTTGTCTAGTTTTAACAGTGTCTATCCTACGTTCCTAACATACAATTAAGTAATCAAGGAACAAGCAGCAGCACATGTTTCCATACAAGCCAGTGACAGTCACCAATATGTACTGAAACATATGCAAGTAAGTAATGCAATCTTGTCACTCACAGCGGTCCTGAGCAATGAAGGTAATCAAGGAAAATGCTGCAGCAGTTGTCCAGTTTCATCAGTGTCTATCATAAGTTCCTAACATACAATTAAGTAACCAAGGAAACAAGCAGCAGCAGATGTTTCCATACAAGTATATAGCAATCATCGATAAGTACCGAAACATATGCAAGTAAGTAATGCAATCTGTCACTCACAACGGTCCTGGGCGATGCAAGTAATCAAGGTAAATGCAGCAGCAGTAGTCCAGTTTCAGCAGTGTCTATCTTACGTTCCTAGCATACAATTAAGTAATCAAGGAACAAGCAGCAGCAGATATTTCCATGCAAGTCAGTAACAATCACCAATAAGTACCGAAACATATGCAAGTAAGTAATGCAATCTGTCACTCACTGCGGTCCTGAGCAATGCAAGTAATCAAGGAACATGCAGAAGCAGTTGTCCGGTTTCAGCAGTGTCTATCATAAGCTCCTAACATACAATTAAGTAACCAATGAACAAGCAGCCGCAGATGTTTCCATACATGTCAGTTACAATCACCAATAAGTACCGAAACATATGCAAGTAAGTAATGCAATCTGTCACTCACAGCGGTCCTGAGCAATGAAAGTTATCAAGGAACCTGCAGCAGCAGTTGTCTAGTTTTAACAGTGTCTATCCTACGTTCCTAACATACAATTAAGTAATCATGGAACATGCAGAAGCAGTTGTCCGGTTTCAACAGTGTCTATCATAAGTTCCAAACATAGAATTAAGTAACCAATGAACAAGCAGCAGCAGATGTTTCCATACAAGTCAGTTGCAATCACCAATAAGTACCGAAACATATGCAAGTAAGTAATGCAATCTGTGACTCACAGCGGTCCTGAGCAATGCAAGTAATCAAGGAACCTGCAGCAGGAGTTGTCTAGTTTTAACAGTGTCTATCCTACGTTCCTAACATACAATTAAGTAATCAAGGAACAAGCAGCAGCACATGTTTCCATACAAGCCAGTGACAGTCACCAATATGTACTGAAACATATGCAAGTAAGTAATGCAATCTTGTCACTCACAGCGGTCCTGAGCAATGCAGGTAATCAAGGAAAATGCAGCAGCAGTTGTCCAGTTTCAGCAGTGTCTATCATAAGTTCCTAACATACAATTAAGTAACCAAGGAATAAGCAGCAGCAGATGTTTCCATACAAGTATATAGAAATCACCGATAAGTACCGAAACATATGCAAGTAAGTAATGCAATCTGTCACTCACAGCGGTCCTGAGCGATGCAAGTAATCAAGGTAAATGCAGCAGCAGTAGTCCAGTTTCAGCAGTGTCTATCTTACGTTCCTAGCATACAATTAAGTAATCAAGGAACAAGCAGCAGCAGATATTTCCATGCAAGTCAGTAACAATCACCAATAAGTACCGAAACATATGCAAGTAATGCAATCTGTCACTCACTGCGGTCCTGAGCAATGCAAGTAATCAAGGAACATGCAGAAGCAGTTGTCCGGTTTCAGCAGTGTCTATCATAAGTTCCTAACATACAATTAAGTAACCAATGAACAAGCAGCAACAGATGTTTCCATACAAGTCAGTTACAATCACCAACAAGTACCGAAACATATGCAAGTAAGTAATGCAATCTGTCACTCACAGCGGTCGTGAGCAATGCAAGTTATCAAGGAACCTGCAGCAGCAATTGTCTAGTTTTAACCTTGTCTATCCTACGTTCCTAACATACAATTAAGTAATCAAGGAACAAGCAGCAGCACATGTTTCCATACTAGCCAGTATCAATCACCAATATGTACCGAAACATATGCAAGAAAGTAATGCAATCTTGTCACTCATAGTGGTCCTGAGTAATGCAAGTAATCAAGGAAAATGCAGCAGCAGTTGTCCAGTTTCAGCAGTGTCTATCATAAGTTCCTAACATACAATTAAGTAACCAATGAACAAGCAGCAGCAGATGTTTCCATACAAGTCAGTTGCAATCACCAATATGTACCGAAACATATGCAAGAAAGTAATGCAATCTTGTCACTCACAGTGGTCCTGAGCAATGCAAGTAATCAAGGAAAATGCAGTAGCAGTTGTCCAGTTGCAGCAGTGTCTATCATAAGTTCCTAACATACAATTAAGTAACCAATGAACAAGCAGCAGATGTTTCCATACAAGTCAGTTGCAATCACTAATAAGTACCGAAACATATGCAAGTAAGTAATGCAATCTGTCACTCACAGCGGTCCTGAGCAATGCAAGTAATCAAGGAACCTGCAGCAGCAGTTGTCTAGTTTTAACATTGTTTATCCTACGTTCCTAACATACAATTAAGTAATCAAGGAACAAGCAGCAGCACATGTTTCCATACAAGCCAGAAACAATCACCAATATGTACAGAAATATATGCAAGTAAGTAATGCAATCTTGTCACTCACAGCGGTCCTGAGCAACGCAAGTAATCAAGGAAAATGCAGCAGCAGTTGTCCAGTTTCAGCAGTGTCTATCATAAGTTCCTAACATACATTTAAGTAACGAATGAACAAGCAGTTCAGATGTTTCCATACAAGTCAGTTGCAATCACCAATAAGTAACGAAACATATGAAAGTAAGTAATGCAATCTGTCACTCACAGCGGTCCTGAGCTATACAAGTAATCAAGGAACCTGCAGCAGCAGTTGTCTAGTTTTAACAGTGTCTATCCTACGTTCCTAACATACAATTAAGTAATCAAGGAACATGCAGAAGCAGTTGTCCGGTTTCAATAGTGTCTATCATAAGTTCCAAACATAGAATTAAGTAACCAATGAACAAGCAGCAGCAGATGTTTCCATACAAGTCAGTTGCAATCACCATTAAGTACCGAAACATATGCAAGTAAGTAATGCAATCAGTGACTCACAGCGGTCCTGAGCAATGCAAGTAATCAAGGAACCTGCAGCAGGAGTTGTCTAGTTTTAACAGTGTCTATCCTACGTTCCTAACATACAAATAAGTAATCAAGGAACAAGCAGCAGCACATGTTTCCATACAAGCCAGTGACAGTCACCAATATATACTGAAACATATGCAAGTAAGTAATGCAATCTTGTCACTCACAGCGGTCCTGAGCAATGCAGGTAATCAAGGAAAATGCAGCAGCAGTTGTCCAGTTTCAGCAGTGTCTATCATAAGTTCCTAACATACAATTAAGTAACCAAGAAATAAGCAGCAGCAGATGTTTCCATACAAGTATATAGCAATCACAGATAAGTACCGAAACATATGCAAGTAAGTAATGCAATCTGTCACTGCGGTCCTGAGCGATGCAAGTAATCAAGGTAAATGCAGCAGCAGTAGTCCAGTTTCAGCAGTGTCTCTATCTTACGTTCCTAGCATACAATTAAGTAATCAAGGAACAAGCAGCAGCAGATATTTCCATGCAAGTCAGTAACAATCACCAATAAGTACCGAAACATATGCAAGTAAGTAATGCAATCTGTCACTCACTGCGGTCCTGAGCAATGCAAGTAATCAAGGAACATGCAGAAGCAGTTGTCCGGTTTCAGTAGTGTCTATCATCAGTTCCTAACATACAATTAAGTAACCAATGAACAAGCAGCAACAGATGTTTCCATACAAGTCAGTTACAATCACCAACAAGTACCGAAACATATGCAAGTAAGTAATGCAATCTGTCACTCACAGCGTGTAACATCCAAGTATCCACAAACAGTACACGTCATAATATTTCATTTCATTAAGTAATAAATATTACTAATTGTTTGATACCACAGGTCCATCAGCATGAATACTTAATTACAACAAATTATTAAAATCAAATGGTCGTCTAACTAGCTTCTAAATCTTCAATCAGAGTGCGGAAGACTGAACAAGCTACCCGAGACCGCAACATCTTTTCAAAATAGGCGTCATCAAATCCATAAGTCTGCTATTCATCAAAGTCCAGATTCACTTAGCCTGGGACGAACTACCTGCTATGGTCTTGCCTTTATCAGCTTTTCCTGAAAAGGAGTTGTCATGACAGAGTAAGCTAACAAAGCTTAGTGAGTTAACAGAGTTCCATTAGTTACCACACACATATAACATACTATCAGTTCCTGTCGGCAATACGTCAGAGACGTCAAAAAGGTTGGGAGACAACCCAGTCGGTATTCCCATGTGTAAGGCCGAAGCCCTACGGGAGGTGTATGGAAACAAGTCAAATAGGAAAGGAATCTGCAGAATTCCCTCCTGTGAATGGAGATCTCACATTCGGTCCTATCGGATAATGCAGTATGCAGCGGCAAGTATATCAACAGTCAAGTAAGCAGTAAGCATGATAAGTATTTACATAAAATGTAAAAGTGATCATGCAATCAAGGCAATTCAAGTGTCTAGCTTCAGTAATGTCAAAAGTACGTTTCTATGATACAATATAATATTAAAGAAACATGCAGCAACAATCGGAAGTTTCCATACAGTCAATACATTCACCAATAAGTATCGAAATATATGCAAGTAATTAACGAAATTTGTCACTCACAGTGGTCCGTAGTCAGATAATGCTTAACGAATTAAGCGGTTCAGTTTACTCTGTCAAATCGACGGGTTCCTGCAGTTCAGTTTCAAGTCTGGCATATTAATGTCAAGTCTGTGTCATAATCTATATAACCCTAGTTATATATTCAGTTTATTGTCAATTCTGACTGTCGAGTCTGAGGTAGTTCCTATCGTCCCAAGGTGAGTCTATTCTTATCAGATTAATACGATTTCTAAGAGTTCATTCAATGTCTGTTAATTCATTTGTGCATAAAATAGATGTGCAACTTGAATTTGTGAGTTTTATCATAATAATATTATACTTTTAATTACAATAGGTTGTTTAATAACTTAATCTGATTTAGGAATTAATCTTAGACTTGGAACAAGAACCAAATTCGAAAATAGAGGGACAGATTCGAACTAGTACATTTCGAATCTAATTGATTAGATTCGAAATTCACATTACTTTGATACCACACATAGAGTCGAGGCATACACTAGATTCGAAGCAATAGATTCTAAGACAGAATTGAAGCAATAGACTCGAAGACCTATATAGATTCGAAGCATATAGACTCGAACCCATACACAGATTCGAACAGATGCATAGATTCGAAATTCATATATTAGATTCTAAGGGACAGGTAGATTCGAACTAGGAGGCTTCGAGTCTAGGGGGGACAGATTCGAATTCATAGATTCGAAACCATACAATTCGAGTCTAGTGAATTCGAGTCTGTTCATGGATCTCTCGAGTTTGTTCTTCTAGTTCATCGTTTTTCCAGGTTTTTAACAACTAAATATGAACATAAAAGATAGAGAAATGGTTACTAACCTTCGTCCAAGCTATAACCTTCGACTATGGATGATTTCCAAGCAAAAACGGGTCCTAAACGGGGCAAATCAGCTTCAAAAAGAGGGAAATATGAGCAAACTCGAAATTGCTCTTTCAAAACCGAACCAAAAGACAGAAATAGGTCGATCTTACCTCAAATCGGGACCAAAACAAACATGCGATGACAGAATATTGTAGAGTTTGACGATCTCTATCCGTTGACGTATAAATCACGAGAATCCGACGGTTCGTTTAGGAGAAGTTCTAGAGAGAAGTGAAATCTTAGAGAGAGAAGGAGAGAGTTTCTAGATTCCAAACTTAAGAAATGAGGAGGAATACCCTATTTATAGAGAAATAGGGAAAAATCAGATTTTCTACTGAATTATCCGGAATTGACCAACTTTATTTCCCAACAGTCCGATTTGCATATTTGTCTTTTAGTCACATTTTTATTCATTTTAATCCGTTTCGTCACTTTCAGTCTTTAATTTGTCATTTAGCTGAATTTTAATTATTAATTTTATTTCAGCTAATTTTGGGCAACTTTTCATAAATAATTATAACTTAATATAATTAACTATTTAAGATTCATGTTTTCAGTTAATTTCTAATATTTGGATAAAATTGCTTTATTATCCAAAGTCTGTTGCTGTAAATTGTATTTAATAATTTACGGGCTGTTACAATCTTCCCCCGTTAAATTGATTCCGTCCCCGGAATCGACTAAGACAGAAATAACTTCGGATACTTCTGCCTAATCTCGTCTTCTCGTTCCCAAGTTTGCGCAGATCCCTTATGGTATTTCCATTGAACTAACACCATTGGAATTTCCTTGTTGCGCAATTTCGAAACCTTATGATCGATTATACGCTCGGGCTCTTCTTCGTATTGCAACTACTCATCAATTTGTACGTCTTTCCAAGGAATCACAGCTTCAGCGTCAGCTAATGTAACAGCCCGTAATTTATTAAATATAATTACAGCAGCAAACTTTGGATAATAAAGTAATTTTATCCAATAATTAGTAATTAGCTGATAATGTGAATCTGAAATAATTAATTATATTAAGTTAAAATTTAGTTGAAATTAAGTTAATAATTAAAATTCAGCTAAATGACAAATTAATGACTGAAAATAGCGAAACTGACTAAAATGAGTTAAAATTTACTAAAAGACAATTGTTGCAGATCTATAACTTCTTTGCTAATATTTGTATCGGAAATGCAAATCGGAATATTGGGAATAAAAGTTGGACAATTCCGGAAAATTCAGTAGAATATCAGATTTTCCCTATTTCCCTATAAATAGGAGCTACACTCCTCACTTTTAGAAGTTTGGAAAGTTGCTCTCCTTCTCTCTCTCTATACTCTCCTCCTTCTCTCTAGCTTTTCTTCAAATCGGACCGTTGGATTCTCGTGTTTTATACGCCATTGAATAGAGATCGTCGAGTTCTTCGCGAATCTACCATCCCGTGTTTGATTTCGTCCGAATTTGAGGTAAGATCGACCGTTTTTTTTTTCTCTGACTTTTAGTTTGGTTTTGAAAGAACAAATTCGAGTTTGTTCATTTTCCTTCATTTGAAGCTGATTTGCCCTCGATTAGGACCTGTTCTTGCTTGGAAATCATCCATAGTCGAAGGATATATCTTGGACGAAGGTTAGTAGCCATTTCTCTATCATTTATGTTCATATTTAGTTGATAAATCCTGGAAAATCGTTGAACAAGTAGAACAAACTCGAGACCTTCATACTTAAACTCGATTGAGTGTGAGTTCGAGTCTGTGTGTGTGAGTTCGAGTCTGTGTGTGTGAGTTCGAGTCTGATTGTGTGCTTCGAATCTGATTGTGTGCTTCGAATCTGATTGTGTGTTTCGAACCTAAGTAAGCCTTCGAATCTATGTGTATTTCGAATCTATAGATTCGAATTATACACTATTCGAATCTGTCTCCCATAAATTCGAATCTGTTCCTAGAATTTAATTGCTTCAAAAATGTTGAGGGCCTTCGAATCTATGCCTTGGGATCGAATTTATTGCCTTCGAATGTATATGTTCGAATCTAACTTCATAGATTCGAATATGTATGTGTTTCAAAACTATCTCTTTAAATTCAAATCTGTGTTTGTTCCTAGTCAAAGTTAAATTCCTAAAATCAGATTAAGTGATTAATCAACCTATTGTAATTAAAAGTATAATATGATTATGATAAAACTCACAAATTCAAGTTGCATATCTATTTTATGCACAAATGAATTAACAGACTCTGTATGAACCCTTGGAATGTGTATGACCTGTTTAACTTGCTAAGAAATACGATCGTTCGAGGTCACACATCTGTAATCAGATGAATCGTATTAATCTAATAAGAATAGACTCACCTTGGGACGACAGGAACTACCTCAGACTCGACAGTTAGAATTGATAATGACCTAAATATATAACTAGGGTTATATAGTTTATGACTCAGACTTGACATTAATATGTCAGACTTGAAACTGAAATGCAGGAACCCGCCGATCTGACAGAGTAAACTGAACAGCTTAATTCGTTAAGCATTATCTGACTACGGACTACTGTGAGTGACAGATTTCATTAATTACATGCATATGTTTCGATACTTATTAGTGAATGTCATGGACTGTATGGAAACTTCCGATTGATGTTGCATGTTTCTTTAATACTATATTGTATCATAGAAACGTATTTTGACATTTCTGAAGCTTGACACTTGAATTGCCTTGATTACATGTTCATTTTTACATTTTATGTAAACACTTATCATGCTTACTGCTTACTTGACTGTTTATATATTTGCCGCTGCATACTGCATTATCCGATAGGACCGAATGTGAGATCTCCATTCACAGCAGGGAATTCTGCAGATTCCTTTCCTATATGACTTGTTTCCATACACTTCCCGTAGGGCTTCGGCTTTACATAGGGGAAAACAAATTGGGTTGTCTCCCAACCTTTTGCCGTCTCTGACGTGTTGACTTGCCGGCAGGAGCTATTAAGTATGTTATATATGTGTGGTAGCTAATGGAACTCTGTTAACTCACTAAGCTTTGTTAGCTTACTCTGTCATGACATCTCTTTTTCAGGAAAAGCTGATAAAGGCAAAACCATAGCAGGTAGTTCGTCCCAGGCTAAGTGAATCTGGACTTGAATGAATAGCAAACCTTTGGACTTTTGATGATGTCTATTTTGTAAAGACAATGCGGTCTCGGGTAGCTTGTTCAGTCTTCCGCACTCTGATTGAAGATTTTAGAAGCTAGTTAGACCACCATTTGATCTTTAAAACATTGTTGTATTTTAGTATTTTGCTGATGGGCCTGTGGTATCAAACAATTAATATTATTTATGAAATGAAATATTATGACGTGTACTGTTTGTGGAAAATTGGATGTTACAAGTTGGTATCAGAGCAGCAGTTTAACCATCGGATTGGCCACCCGATACTTAAACTACTGGTATGATATGGACTATGTGACTCTGAATTCCCGAACAAGTCACCGAGGCCTAGGGTAACTTAATTAGTAAAGGACTACCCACACAACTTGACCTAAGATAGGCACATGATGACTGATAGGATGGGGGAGGGATTGACTGCGTGATATTGACTTGACTTTAACTTGACTTTGTGAGCCTGACTAACTGCCTTCATAACTATGAATTTAGATATGATTATCTGACGTAGGTATTATGACTCGAAATGTGCTTAAATTGAATCAGGAAATGATAGTTATTTCCTTTATATTTTCAGCCAATGGCTGATAAGAATCCGACTGTTGCCGGTTCCTCAAGGGTTGATAAAGCTGCTAATACTGCAGCTGATCAACACAAAGAATCTGTTCATGTAGAGGAATTAGGCACTGACCTTGGAAATACTGCTAATGACTCAAGCAGTACTGCTACGCTTGTGCCTCCCCAGCAGGCTCAATTATTTGATCTCATTCACAAGCTGAATGATGAAAATCGTAGACAAATTCAGCTGATGATGGATAGGAATCGACTGCAGACTGATATGTCGGTTGAAGACCGATTTAAGGAAATTAAGGACTTGCTGATTAAGGGTAAAGCAGTTGTGCAAACTGACGAAGAAATCCAGCGTGAAATTGACTTTAAACGCCGTGAAGAAGAACATAGGTTGCGAGAACTTAGGTTACGGGAGTTAGAATTGAAGTATAGGGAAGAAATGTTAGCAAAACCCAAGAAGAATCGAAAAAGGAAACTTAGGCATGAGCCCTCTGAGGGACGTCAAAGGGATCTTTTTGTGAATTCTGGCAGACCGGGAAGTGATATGGAAGTAGTTGAAGTTGCTAAGGTAGGAGAACTTGAAATCTATCCGGAGCGAGCGACTCTTTTTATTGCCAAGTCTAGCAAGAAAGAAAAATCTGAAAAGGAGAGTGAAAGTTTAAGGCAGGGAAATAAGCAGCCTTTTAAAAAGACTAAATCTTATGCTGTGACCGCTACGCCAAGGTCTGTTTGTCCTCGCTGCAAGCAGATTCATGAAGGAAAATGTGATCCTGAGTTCGTGAGGTGCTACTGCTGTAGACAGAATGGTCATGATAGGTCAGAATGTCCCAGGCGCAGTGAGGCTTGTCGAAACTGCATTACGTTGGGGCACCATGCTAGAGACTGTACCCGACCCCGATTTATTCCTCCGCCTGCATTTTCACCCCGGCAATCGTTTAAGGGTTCTTCTGCTCCGAGGAATCAACCAAGATCTTTCCAGATGACAGCCAATGAGGCAAAAGAGACTGCTGATGTAGCCATAGGTATATTTCTTGTTAACTCAATGCCTACTCTAATCTGTCATATGTGTTTGAAAAGTTTGCTAAACTGTATGATTTTGCTCCTATAATGCTACCTGTACCATTAGATATAGAAACTGTGAGCCCAAGTTTTGTGACTATAAGTAGAATCTTTCGTTCCTGTAAGTTAGTGATTGATGACCTCTCTTTAGACTTCGACCTGATACCGATGTGGTTTAGAGAATAAGATATTATTATAGGAATGGACAGGCTCATGGCGATCAATGCTGAAATCCTTTGTGCCAAAAAGGATAGTTAGAATTAGAACCCCCGAAGGAAATGAACGTTATGTTTATGACGATAGAAGGACTCGAGATTTAAGTCTCATTTCGTGCTTGTCACGGCCATTTTGAGTTTCTAGCAATACCGTTCGGTCTCACCAATGCCCCGGCCGCAATTGTGGACCTTATGAATAGAGTATGTAGGCCAATGCTGGACAAATCAGTGATAGCCTTTATTGATGACATTTTGATTTACTCTAAGTCTGAATCTGACCGTG
>JAANYP010008182.1:0-11483 GCA_020465985.1 Centrapalus pauciflorus
CTGCACTTTTCTGAAAAGAGACGTGTCTTCACAATGTGCAAAGAACTGTGTCATTTTTTACTTGTTACTGTTGCATTGCCTTTAACTAATTTAGGAATGTCAACTTTGCGTCTTTCTTTCTTGTAAAGGCCTATTTTGATATAAGAAAAAGGTCTGTCACCCTTTTTCAAATAACCTTTTGTCTTCATGTTACAGAACAGCGTGGGCAGGCTGAGCAGTTCTGTTTTCCACTTTGTCTTCGACTTTGTAAACTTATCTTGTAGTCAAAAACAATACATGAGACTTGGAAACATATTCCATAAAGTGTTTAGCCTGTTCACAAAGAACAGGTTCTGTTCACAAAGAACAGAACACTTTAAAATTGCCCAAGCTGCTCAACAGTGTAGAGCAGCGTAGACAGTTTATGTCCAGCCTGTTCAGCAGTCAGAGCAGCTTGGACAAACTGTCTTAGTTGCAACACATGCAACATATAGAGCAGCTTTAGACTGATATTGCAAATCATTTTCAGGTTTCAATAAGGCATATAACAGGCCTTAAATTCAACCTTCAAATGCATCAACAAGTTTGATTATAAATCTCCCCCTCAGATGTAGAACAGGTTTGACTGAGGCCTTTATGTGCCTAACAATATTTCACAGTCGTAATCTTTTAGTAA
Organism: Centrapalus pauciflorus; assembly: GCA_020465985.1. NCBI lineage: Eukaryota > Viridiplantae > Streptophyta > Magnoliopsida > Asterales > Asteraceae > Centrapalus > Centrapalus pauciflorus. The sequence continues at coordinate 656 of JAANYP010008182.1, forward strand.
ATCCAACCATCTCCTTTGTCTCATATTAATTCCTTCTGAGTGAATATGTATTTCAAGCTTTTGTGGTCTGTATAAATTTCACATTTTTCTCCGTACAAATAGTGACGCCATAACTTTAATGCAAACACCACAACTGCCAACTCTAGATCATTTGTTGGGTATTTTCTCTCATGTACTTTGAGTTGTCGGGATGCGTAAGCTATCACTTTGCCATGTTGCATCAAAACACATCCTAATCCATTTAGGGATGCATCACTATACACGACAAATCCACCTCTTCCCTCCGGTAGAGATAAAATAGGTGCACTCACCAATTTCTTTTTTAACATCTGAAATGCGTCCTCTCTTGCTTCATTCCATTCATATTTAGCACTCTTTCGTGTTAATGATGTAAGCGGTGCGGCAATCTTGGAGAAGTCTTGTATGAATTTTCTATAGTAACCTGCCAAGCCTAGAAAACTACGAACTTCTGTTGGAGTTTGCGGTTTTTCCTATTTGGTTATTGCTTCTACCTTTCCAGGATCAACTTTAATACCTTCATGACTTACTACATGTCCCAAAAATTGCCCCTCTTTCAACCAAAACTCACATTTTGAGAACGTTGCATAAAGTTTTTCTTTCTTTAAAAGTTCCAATATTATCCTGAGATGTCGGGAATGCTCTTCTTCAGATTTGGAATAAATGAGAATATCATCTATAAAGATGATCACAAACTTTTCCAAATAAGGTTTACAGACTCGATTCATCAGGTCCATAAAAGCTGCAGGTGCATTGGTCAAACCAAACGGCATAACTAAAAATTCATAATGTCCATACCTTGTCCTAAATACCGTTTTTGGTATGTCAGACTCTTTGACTTTCAATTGATGATACCCTGACCTTAGATCAATCTTTGAAAAATGGCTAGCTCCTTGAAGTTGATCAAAAAGGTCATCAATTCTTGGGAGTGGATACTTGTTTTTGATAGTGACTTTATTCAATTCCCTATAATCAATGCACAACCTCATTGACCCATCCTTTTTCTTTACAAATAGTACTGGAGCTCCCCAAGGTGAGACACTTGGCCTAATGAATCCTTTATCTAATAGCTCCTGGAGTTGTTTTTTCAATTCATTCATTTCCATAGGGGCCAATCGATATGGGGCTTTGGATAGAGGGGTTGTTCCAGGTACTAAATCAATGGCAAACTCCACTTGCCGATCGGGAGGTAACCCATGTAAATCTTATGGAAACACTTCAGGAAAATCTCGAACAACGAGAATGTCATTGGGATTTGAGCATTTCTTTCCTTTCTCAATAACATGAGCTAAGTAAGCTTTGCATCCTTTACAAAGACATTTTCGGGCTTGAATCGAGGTTAGAAAGTTAGATGATGTCAGGTTTTGTTCTCCCCGGAAAATTACTTCGTTTCCTTCAGGTGTGTAAAATTTAACAGACTTGGTCTTGCAAAGAATTGATGCATTATTTTTGGACATCCAATCCATGCCAATGATAGTATCAAATTCTCCTAACGGCATTGGAATTAGGTCAATAGGTAACTTATTCCCTTCGACTTCTATGTCACAGTTAGGACACCATTTATTCAAGTATATTCGTTCATTGTTGGCTATTTCTACTTCTATCCCTATTTTCATATGCACAATAGGTAATGATAATGTCTCACATAGACGATGGGATATGAATGATCTAGATGCACCCGAATCGAACAATACTTTAGCGTAAGCTGAGTTGATTATAAGTGTACCTGAGACAACATCATTGATTTCTCTAGCCTTCTGTGCAGTCATCTGAAATGCTCTTCCAGTGGTCTTGTTTGATGTTCGATTTTCTTTCACAGTGGTGGTCCCTGTATGTGTTTTCTTTGTTGCTCCCCCTTTTGTGTCAGTTTGTTGGGGACAGTCAGGTGCTAAATGGTTAGGATCTTGACAAATAAAACACCTATGATTTTTCACGAGACAGTCGCGGGTTTTATGACCCATTCTTCCACACGTAAAACAAGCACCTGTATTTGCTAGACATGGCTTGTCACAATGAAACTTCCCACAATTATCACAAGCTTTTCCCTTTTTGTCAATGCTGTATCGATTACCCGAACCTGCATTATGGAATCGAAATGCATTGTTCTCATGAGTCTTTCCTTTAAACTTCTTGTTTTCTGGATGACGTGTTTTCTCTTCCTCCCATTTCCACTTGTCAACCCTTCCTTCGTCTTTCTTTCTTCCATACTCTCTCTCAGCCACCAATGCTGCTTCTACTGCTTCCCGATAAGTTCTTGGTTGAGTCATTGTTGTCGGCTCCCTGATGGTGGTTTTTAATCCGACAACAAACCTTTTTGCTTTTAGCATTTCAGTGGCTACAAGGTAGGTAGCAAAGCGAGACATTTCAGTGAATCTATTGGCATACTCCGTAACAATTTGAGTGCCTTGTTTCAGGTTCAGAAATTGTTCTTCAAGAGCATCTAGCAGACTTTGAGAACAATATTCATCAAGAAAGTACCTCTTAAATTCTTCCCATGACATTCTCTATGTCTCCCATACCAATTGTTTCCATTAACATTTCCCACCAATGGATGGCTGTTCCCCGCAACATCATGGTGGCATAAACTACTTTCCTATTATCCCCACACCTACTTATGCGAAAGATGTTCTCCATTACTTTTACCAGTTAGTCGATTTAATTGGATCAGCTTCTCCATTAAATTCTGGAGGGTTAGCACTTACAAATTCCTTGTTTGTGCACTCTCTTTCTCCCGTAGAATTATTGGGTCTTTGACGACACCCTTGTTCTTCTAGTATACCAGGTACGGTAGCCCGTAACATCCGAGCAAATTCTTGGGATAGGTTTGGTTCTAATTCGTTGTTAGTGACCCGAGGCCTGGTTCTTGGTCTGCCTCTTCGGCCTGCTGCAGGTGGGGTGATCATTGGAATTGGTTCAGGAGACTCCTCTCTTCTAGACGGTGCCATTGTCTGAATTTTTTATTATTATTATTATTTGAATACTTTAACTTCATATTCTAAGTTAGTAACTATTTACAATAGTCAAATTGAGCATTATGTACTTGATCACAATAATTATTTTAACTAGAAATCGTTTATTCAATTCATAGAGAATTTCTTATTCATAGAAGGTTTAAGTATGACCTTGAAACCCGAAAATCTTCCAATGTCGATCCTAATGCTACAGTTGCTAGGACAGAAGCCTTTACTTGAACTTGAGCGGTTGTCTGGAACTGATGCTACACCTTGGGGCTGCAGTCCCTTCTTCTTAGCACGGATACATAACACTTTTATGGTCTTATATTGGGAGATGATCCTCCGTTAGGTCCAGGGATGGCGGTTGATATCTTATTGGTTGTTGTCCATACAACATCATCCTTAAGCGTGCATTGTCTATGTCTAAAGCATTTGCCCTTGCTCGTTCTGCCGGTAATTGTTGCCTAACTTCTCGTAGCTCGTGTCTGAGAATGATTATTTCTTCATCTGAATGTTCATTCTCTTCTATTAAGGCATCTATTTGCTCTATCCTATGTTCCATCATTGCCTCGAGATCCTGATTTTGCACACGTCTCATGGCTATTTCTTCCACCATTGAATTGAATTCCGGTAGGCTCAAGGTTCTAGTTCCGACGGTTGTTTCGTCATCTGTTAGTCCTGCTTCTGGTTCAGCTTCTTCATTTTCTTTAGGAGATGGTGGTGGTGCTAGGACAGGGGCACCCCAGTTTTCTGCTTCCCATGGAAAAGGCACTTGGAAGTTCATAGGATGTTCCTCGTCATCATCTTCAATCTCTATTTCGACCTCTACGAATTGAGCGTCTTGCATAAGATTATTGAGGTTTTCTTCTAGGGCATCTTCTTCAGGATTCTCTTCAGGGTTTTATTCAGGTTATTCTTCCGGGAATTCTTCAGGATCTTCCTCCATATATTCTTCCGGATCTTCTTCTGGATCTTCCTCCGGGTCTTCCTCTGGATCTTCCTCCATAGGCATATTACTATGTATGGGGTCTCTTAATGGTTGGGGTTCTTGAAAGTTATCGGGTGTTTTTTCCACCCACCCAGCATTTGATGCTTCTCCTTTAGACGAATCGTTACCATTTGCCATCTGTAATATATATATATATATATATATATATATTATATAATATATATATATATATTATATATTATAATATATATATATTATTAATATATGTATATATATAATATATGTATAATATTATATATATATATATATGTATGTATATATATGATAATATATATATATTATGTAATATATATATATATAATATATATATATATATATATATATATATATATATATATATATATATATATATATATATATAGAATTTGGTTCCTGAGCGTACCACGTGAATTCCGGAGTACCCAACGCACCATTCATCAACCACATGATCAAAAATATAGGAGAGGGGCATGATGGACATTCAACCTGATTTCAGCTTCATTAAGGGAATGATCATTCACATTGGTTGATCATTCACATTAGTCAATTGATCATTCACATTACTTAATTGATCATTCACAACACTTATTTAACTATTTTTACTTCTTGTACACTTATTTGATCATTCACATTACTTAATTAACCATTCGAATTACTTAATTGATCATTCACATTACTTAATTAATCATTCACATTACTTAATTGACCATTCACATTACTTAAATACATTTAACATTGATGGTATGTAGAAGATGAAGTCTGACATTGCTGTTCTCGTCATTCATCAAATGTGAATGGACATTTACCTAATGTGAATGACCATTCACATTAGAAGATTGATCATTCACAAAACGTAGTTGACAATTAACATGACTAATGTAAGGTGCTGATATTATTTCACCAATGTGAATGGTGAAATTTACTAATGTGAATGGTCATTCACATTAGCTGAATGATCATTCACATTGGTTGATCTTATTAATGTTTGATAGATTTGAGAATTTGAGCGTTACATGAATGACCATTGTTACTGTTTGTCATTAATCTTGTTACTGGTTGTTAGTAGTTGACGATGCACAACATACATGCTGTGCTGATATGGTACAACCAATGTGAATGGTAAATTTCCTAATGTGAATGGCCATTCACATTAGCTGAATGATCATTCACATTGATTGATGTTATTAATGTTTGATAGATTTGAGAATTTGAGCGTTACATGAATGACCATTGTTACTGTTTGTCATTAATCTTGTTACTGGTTGTTAGTAGTTGACGATGCACAACATACATGCTGTGCTGATATGGTACAACCAATGTGAATGGTAAATTTCCTAATGTGAATGACCATTCACATTAGCTGAATGATCATTCACATTGGTTGATGTTATTAATGTTTGAAGATTTTGAGAATTTGAGCATTACATGAATGACCATTGTTACTGTTTGTCATTAATCTTGTTACTGGTTGTTAGTAGTTGACGATGCACAACATACATGATGTGCTGATATGATACAACCAATGTGAATGGTAAATTTTCTAATGTGAATGGCCATTCACATTAGCTGAATGATCATTCACATTGGTTGATGTTATTAATGTTTGATAGATTTTGAGAATTTGAGTGTTACATGAATGACCATTGTTACTGTTTGTCATTAATCTTGTTACTGTTTGTTAGCAGTTGACAATGCTCAGATTCACATGTTGTGCTGATATTATTTTACCAATGTGAATGGTCAAATAAGCAATGTGAATGATCATTTAAGTAAGGTGAATGATCAATTAAGTAATGTGAATGATCCTTTAAGTAACGTAAAATGTTAATTAAGCAATGTGAATGATCATTTAAGTAATGTGAATGGTCAATTAAGTAATGTGAATGATCAATTAAGTAATATGAATGATCAATTTGTCAAATAATTATTGTGAATGATCAAATAAGTGCTGTGAATGAATAACTAAGTAATGTGAATGATCAATTAACTAATGTGAATGATCAATTAATGTGAATGATGAATTAAGTAATGTGAATGGTCGTTGTAATTACGAAAATACCCTTCCAGCCAAAAAAAAGGGGGGCGCGCTTTTTTTGATCACAACCATTGATTTATTTAATCTTGTGGCTTTGGATGGGTACCCTTGGTACACTGGATTTTTGAAGGGACTCTTTTGAACCTAAATCTGTGTATATATATATATGTATATATATATATATGTGTATATATATATATATATATATATATATATATATATATATATATATATATATATATATATATATATATATATATATGTATATATATATATATATATATATATATATATATATATATATATATATATATATATATATATATATATATATATATATATATATATATATATATATATATATGCATGTATATTTATTTTTGCTTAAAATCGTAAAAATATTTATTTAATTTTTTTTAACTCTATTACCTTCAAAAATTACACCTTTTTTTTACCCCTTAACGGTCGAGAATATAGCGGTTCAACGGCTATATCTATTCTCTTCCTCTATAAATTCATCACAATCTTACCACTTCTTTACACTATCTCTAAAATCCTCTCTATTCCAATATTACTACTTTGGACATAAATTCCAAGATGGTTAAACTCATTCCTTTGTTTGCAATCATACTCATCCCGGTGATGATCTATCTGCATTCACTTCTTGAATCTGAAGAGAGACCGCCATTTTATTTTCTTGCTACCATTATTATGGTACTACTTCCCATATCCATGGCTATGTACTGGCTTTAATACTGTAATACTTATGTAACGTAATTATTCATAAACTTTCTCTTTTCCTTTGCCATTAGAGGTTTCTTCCTCAGTACCAGAGTATAAACATGTAAGGGTGAGCGACAACGCCCAGCAAGTACTAATCACCCTGGGTGGAATAATGTGATTCAAAAATAATTTATAATTGGTAAGAAAATGTATAAAAATAACATTTTTGTGAAAATATATTTTCCGTGAAATTAATACAGCGGCTTGCAACTGAAAGCTGTGAAGAAACCATGATACAAGGGAAATTGATTTCTTCATTTCATACCCGAGTTAAATGGATACGTTTGTGAATGAAATTAATTACTACTATTTTCATAAAAACTTTCCATGCTTTATCGTTATAAACTTTACTGGTATATTATTACCCGGATAAATCACAGAGAAATATCCTTCGTGCCATCTCAAAAGGCTTCGCCATTTTGGCGTCATTATGTTGCCATCTAAAAATGCTATATCATTATTATAATATTATCAGTATCCTTACGTTGATATTCACGAAGTCATACCAACAACGATTATGCATAAAAATTATGTTCCTTTAAATAAATAACGTCACAGTTCCAATACCATAAAAATACTAAATCATGACATAAATCATATAAGCATCACAGAGTCGATTATAATGATTCAGCATCATGAATAGAATTATAGGCTCAAAGTGGAAGTGATTAGAAACTTACAGTAGTCCATAAACGGTTATAAGAATTTCGTAAGAGAGAAGTAGAAAAATACTCAAAATATGACTCTTTGTTTAATAGTGATATTTCTATGTATTGGTACGATTTTCATTCGAAGGAAAGACGTCAATTTATAGCCTCAATATTTCGACAGTTTACGTATTTTACGCATATCTTGATAATCTATCGACGTTCGTGTCAGTTGAAAATTTTTCACCGACATTTCCAATTCAATTCACTTTCTATGTGCAATAATGCAAATTTATAATATATACCCTTAACCTATCCTATATTTACATATAACCCCCCTTGTCTATTATAAATGTTTAATTAACACCTTTTTATAACTATAATTATTATCATTATATGTTAAATGCGATACGGTTTAATAATTACCTGCTAATTTCTCGATGAATTTTCGGGATGTTACACAGAGATATGACGGGCAGTTTGACCCCTTATAGTTTCTTATAATTTACAACTTAAACCCCGTTTATAGAAGTTACGATTTACACCCTATAAAATAATTTAAAAGCTTAAAAAACAAAAATAAAAAGGTGATGTGACAGTACATGGTGTACGATTAGAAATTTTAGGATCCACAAAAAGATGATGTGACGTCTCCATTGAAAGAGGAAAATAATAATAATGTAGTGGTTCCATGTCACTAAAAAACAAAATGAAAGTTGATGTGACAATAGGGGGTATACGTTCAGTAACTTAGGCTGAAGGGAGTGGGACGGCACTGGGATTGGTACCTAGGGCGGCATCCGGAGAACATCGCCCCGTCTCCTCGGCATCGGCATCCATTCATGCGGCATCAACACCCAAATGTCGAGCCTCTCTCCTCTCCCAATGGTTGTATATATATATATATATATATATATATATATATATATATATATATATATATATATATATATATATATATATATATATAAATATAATTAATGTTTTATATTTCAAACAACCACTTCTCATACTCTATATATACACAAATATTTTTTTTAATTTCTCACAACTCAAACACATTTTCTCACAAAAAATTCTATAAAAATTCCACACTCCTCAAACACTCTTCTCTCTCAAATGGCATTCGGTTCTAGTTCCGAGTCCGATTCGTCAAACAATCCAAACACACGACGAATCAAGGTTATCGTTCGATCCCGATGGCATTAATCCTATTGAACATCATGCTCCTGCTGAACTTGTTTCCCTTTGGTAGATATTTGTTGCTCTTTCGGTTCAAATGGCATTGTTACGGGAAGAAACTATTTCAAAAGAACAACTGATTTTTTTTTTGTTGAAGTGACTTTAGTAGACTCAATATCTTTGGTGGGTGTGTGATCGTGGCGGTGAGTACAAAGATATTGACTCTACTAAAGTCACTTCAAGCAAAAAGAATTAATTGTCCTTTTGAAATAGTTGCTTCCCGTAATGATGATCAAATCACATCGTGGAAGTTAACAATATTATGTGGTATGCATAATCACGTCGCTGTAGGAAGTTGGGAGGGGCGTCCTTATGCAATGTGTCTTACTAAGGATATAGAAACACTCTTGCATATCTATCAGAGTGTCATGTGAATCCACGAGATATTCTTGCCTACTTAAAATCCCAAAATGCACAAAATCATTCATCGCTTAGAAACATATACAATGAGCGGTACAAACTAGAATTGCGTAATAACGCTGATAAAACCCCTTTGGAGGTTCTTTTGAAACTTTTAAAACGACCTTTGCGAAACAGCCAACAAGAGGAAAGAAGTTAGGTGTGCTGCAAAAACTTAAGTCAATTTTTGAGTATGCACCTGTTGGCGAACCTTCAATCCAAAAAAGCACACATGGTCGGCCAACATTAAAATACAACAAAAGTAATCAAGGAAAATATTTGCGTAGTCTCCTATACCGCAGAAAAGTCGTCGACATAGTATCTCTACCTATCGACCAATGCCATTTGAACCGAATGAGCAACAAATATCTTTCAAAACAAGTTCAGCAGGAGCATGATGTTCACCTGTAGACGCTCGCAGCCATAGTTGCTCAACATATACGCCGAATCCATTTGACTTGAATGAGCAACCAAAGATGTATGGGGTTCCGAATCTATTTGACTTGAACGAGCAACCTACGATGTGTTTTAATATTAATATATTTTTTAAAATTAATATCTAATTTAAAAACATAATAATGAGGTCAATCATTAAACAATAATAAAAGTCCAATCAATCAATAATTATATAATTATTATTATCATTATTATTGCATTTATATATTAAAAATAATTTAAATTAATCAAATCATGCAATGATTACTTAATGATTAAGGTAATTAGGCGGGTGTATAATTAGAAAATGGAGGAGGGGTGTATTTATCATCAGCCTAATTTATAAGGTATTAAAAAAAATTTGTATTCGATCTTCAATTGAAAAACGAGGGGTGTGTTGTATATAATTGGTGGGTCCCACCCACTAAAAAACCCGAAAAAATTTATATAGAAATGACAATGGGGGTGTGTTATTTATAAATGATGGGTCTCACACACTAAAAATCAAAAATAATTATATAGAATTAACAAATGGGTGTGTGTTGTTTATAAATTGGTGGGTCTCACCATTATTAAATTCAAAAAAATAATAAGATGATAATATATGAATGAGTCTCACAATATTAAGAAGTAATTAATCTAATTAACTAGGGGGTGTGTAATTAGAAAAAAAAAGTGGGGTAGGGGGGGTTTGTGCGTTTAACACAACTATACAATATTAGAGATCTTTATTATTAACTCATAATACTTTCCCAAATAATCCACTAATATCATTATAATATATTGCATTAGATGGGACGAGTATTACAACATTCCATAATATTCATTTATAATTATTAAGCAATATTAGAAGCTATCATTTTTTAACTCATAATTAATTAAACTTTGTCCTAGATGATTACCTCGTAATTATTAGGGTGTTACAAGTATGGACATTTAAATTGAGACATATGGAGTAATAAAAAGGGTTAAACATTCAAAAAATTTTACTTATGGTAACGAACTTTAAATTAGGGGTGAGTTGTTTTACCGATTTCCCAAAACCAAACCAGTACCGTATCAGGACCAATACCGTATCGGTACCGAAATTCTATAATCGATTCGGTACTCGGTACTAATATAATGTCAAAAAAATTTGGTACCATCCGGTTCGGTACCAGTACAAGACCCATTAAAAAATATATATTTAAGATTGACATTTGTCATTTTTATTACCAATATATATTATGTTGACATTTAAATATATATTAAACTTTCACCAATATATATATAATGTGGGTGTTGCTATATATACGCACAGCCCCAAATTCACTATATTTTAATGCAC
>JAANYP010008183.1:0-13847 GCA_020465985.1 Centrapalus pauciflorus
GGTGCACTGAATTGATGCACTATGCCCTTTGATAGGCAATATACCCCAATTACAGTGTTTTTAAATTCAGTTCCATTATCACTACGAAGCCTTTTAACCCGTGTTCCATAGGAATTCTCCACTTGGACTAAGAACCCGATGAGCTTGGATGCCGTCTCGTCTTTTGTACCTAGAAAGAAAACCCAAGAAAATCGTGAGTAATCGTCAGTGATAACCAAACAATACCAACTACCTCCTATACTCCTTTTGTTGATTGGTCCGAAGAGATCCATATGCAACAAATCGAATGTAGAGGTTATGGAGTTCTGAGTCTTGGACTTGTGCGCCTTCTTATGTTGTTTGCCCTTCTTGCAAGGTAGACACTTATCCTCGAACTGAAAACTCTTCATAGGCACACCTTGCACCAAACCATTTTTCGTAATATAATTCATCTTTCTCAGGTGCAAGTGTGCCATGCGCCTGTGCCACAAAACTGATTCAATCTCCGAAGCTTTGGATAACAAACAGATTGGCCCCATCGAAGTTTCCGGCTTGTTCATATCGAGCATGTACAAGTCATTCTTCCTTGGTGCCCGCATCAATATCCACTCTTCAGGAATCTTGAATCCTGATTTTAGCACTAACGCTTCAGTGTCAGTGAACACCACTGAATTCTTCTTGTCATAGATTTGAGATACACTAATGAGATTGTGAACCAGTTTATCAACATGATAAACGTGATCCAACTTGATCGTCCCATTAGTGACCACTCCAGTACCCATGATGTTTCCTCCTTTATTTCCCGCGAATGATACAAATCCCCGATTCCCACCCTTGAAGTCTGTAAGGAGACTTCTTTCCCCTGTCATGTGCCTGGAGCATCCACTATCGACGAACCATTTGTTGTTTGGACCTGTGGTTATCTCCTGCACATGAAAGAAAATAGGTTAGTTATCACGGGGAATCCAAGCCATAACTGACTTGGTTATACCATTCTCGTCCACATACTTATACTCTTTCAAATACCCATCTCGCCTTTCAGGTGACTTGGGTCGTTGAACAGGAGTTTGTTGTGGTGTCGAGTGATGTAAATTCACTCTTTGCCTTTGAGTAGGCATTTGTTGTGGAGCTCTTGAATAATTTCGATTATATAGCATTTCAGATTGAGATCCGTGAGCTCTAACCGGTGTGTGATGCCTAACAGGAGTATGTGACCTAACTGGAGTGTATGCTCTGCTAGGTGTTGTGCTCCTATATTGTTGTTGAGGACCAGACCTAGATTGATTAACGACTCGATTCGGTGAATTAGTCCTAACCACTTCTTTTGGTCCACCTTTTACCGGTATTTGTTTCACAACTTGTTTTGGTGTAGCCTGCACAGTTTTCTCGGTACTCTGAGAACTACTAGTGCTCGCCACACTTGTCGAAGGCTTAGTTTGTGTTGGCTTCCCTGTCTTAGGTGTAACGTCAATTTTCCTAATCGGACAGTTAGAAGCAACATGCCCCTTTTCATGACATCTAAAGCAAGACATCTTGTCAGTGGACTTCTTGTGTGTGCCCTTAGACTTAGGTGTCTCACTAGTGTCTTGGTCTTTTTGAGCATCTATTGTGACTGGTTCATCATCCTAATCATTAAAATCAATTTTATGTTTTCCTACAGGTATTTCACTGGAGGAGGACACGAATTTGACTTTATTAATCTTGACAGTAGTATCAGTCACCTTAGATGTATTTTCTTTTATAGGCTCAGACACTGGTGCAGGTATTTCCTCTAAGTCTACTGATTTCTCAGTTTTCTCCTGAGGTTGAGGCACATAGTTTGCATTAAAAGGTGGAGGAATCTCATGAAATCCTAGACCTACAGGCTTTTTAGATTGGCGTTGAGCATCTAAAACTTTCCCTAGGTTCAGACTTGAGTTCCTAAACTTTTCTAGCTTACTATTAGCCTCAGCTACCTTCACCTTAGTTTCAGCTAGCTCTACTTCTTTGGTCTTAAGATCTTTGGTCAAGGCCTCTACATGCTCATACATTAGTTCTAATCTAACACACTGCTCACTCAGCTTGTCCTTTAGAATTATGACATCTTGTGCATCAGCTTTAAGCTTGTCCCTAAGATCTTGCTTAATATCAATCAGGCTAGCATTATCTGTCTTTAATGACTCATTTTGAGCAGATATATTTTTATGTGACTCTAATACTAGGTTCAACCTGTCATTAGAAGTAACACATAACATACATAATTCATGGAGAAGAGAGTAATTCAGACTTACCTTTGTGTAATCTGATTCGTCGTTGGCCATTTGAGCGGCAAACTCCAGAAGTGTCTGATCATTCGACTTCTCCACCCACATCGGACTACTGTCGTGTTGACTGCTGTCTCTTATGTTCTGCTCTTCCCCTTCACATCCGCTCTCAGTGACCTCAGCCATAAAGGCTCTAGCGTTAGATTCCGGATGTGAGCTCCAGTCGTAAGTACCATCCATCTGTCTGTTTGATGTGACGTTTGATAATAGACCAGCTATGTTGGCTTAACTGGATGATGAACTCGGAAGATATCTCTGTTGAGATTGGTTCTGAAACTGTCCTTGATGTTGATTCTGCCCTTGGTAATTATCTACCTTCGGTCTTTGACACTCCCTTGCAAAGTGTCCCAAGCCTTGACAGTTATAGCATTTGACCTTGGACTTATCAAAGCCAATCCCCTTATTATTCATATTGAGATTCCTCCCAGTCCGTTTGATGAATTGTTTAACCCGTTGGGTTACCATGGCCAGTTGCCATTTGAGATCCATCTCCTCAAGATCGTCAGGGTCTACCTGATCGTAGTCTTCATCCCAGAGTGCAGGATCGTTTATTTTCCCTTGAACGCAGTTCCCATATGCGGCCACAAATGACGCCAATAAATTCAAATGTTCTTCGGCCGATTTAGCGCTCATGGGCATCTTAGAGTATCCCTGAGATGTTGATGCCTGTGTTACCTGAGGTTGTTGTTCTTCCGGTCTCGCAAATCCTAAGAACGCTCTATTCTGTGCATCGTCAGTCTCTGCTGGTGACGACGTTTCTCCGGTGAAGAACGCTGTAGCAGTCTTCATATCAGCTGCCCCTGAAGGTTTTGATTCTCCAAAATACATGGCTAGATTTTGGACTTGTCCATAATCTGTCTCGGCCTTCAGTAGCTCGAAATGATAAGCCCTCAGTGTTCCCACTACATCCTCCAACGATTGAGTATTATACTTATCCTCATTAAGCTTGATCATACCCACGTACATCGCCCATTTGGCTGGTAAGGCATCAAGAAGCTTATTGTTCTTTTCTGTGTCACTATACTCAATACCGTGACTTTCCAGCTCTGTCAGTAGATGATAAAAGCGGGTGATGGTATCGTCCAGCTGCTCATCCTTCAAAGCCTTGAAAATCGCAAATTGTTGTTTCAACAACTCCATGCGCTTCCTCCGAACCCTCGGATTACCCTCACACCTCTTTTCCAGCGTCTCCCAAAGTTCCTTAGATGTCTTTTGATTGCGGAATGTGTGTAGTATGTCCTGAGGTAATGCCATTCGTATTATGGAAAATGCGCGGTTCTCAGCTTCAAACACCTTTTTGTCATCCTCCTTCATCATGGAATAGGTGACAACCTTCTGTCTTCCCTCAACTTCAGCAGTTGGTGGAATGTATCCCTCGTCGATACATAGCCACATTCGCATGTCGTTGAAACACACAAAATCGGCAAACCGATCTTTCCACCAGTAATAGTCTTCAAGTTTCATCAGCTTAGGCGGAGTATTAGCTTTCCCAACCTCATGATCCATTTCCAGAAACCTTTGAAGATTTGTCATTGTTTCAAAAGTAACTGAATTTTTTACTTAATAAATTTAATTCGAAATTAAGTTAAGTTAATTCTTTCAAATTTAGTTAAATTCGAATATAATTAAGTTTAAGCCTGTTTGGGATTAAATTCGACTCAAGTCCTTAAAGTCAATTAAATTCGAAACAGGTGACAAACTCGAAGATCTCCAAATTCGAAGGTCCAAGCAAACTCGAAAGAATCAAAGTCGAACCCCAGCAAACTCGAAGCTCCTATTCGACTCTAGTCTAAACTCGAATCAAACTCGAATCCTTTAAACTCGAAACACTCGAATGCAAACTCGAAAGGAGCGGGATTTTTGGTTAGACTCGAGACTAAGAAAAACCCTAATTACTCCTAACATATTCGAGCGCCACAAACTCGAAAAACGGCTAATACCTGGATTTTTTGACGTTTTTCGGATTAAATCAATATTTTTACCAAGAAAATTATTGATTTCGATCAAAAACATGAAAAATAGCAAAGTATTTCCTGGATCCCAAGTTGGTAAGCTCGACAAACACGAAAATTGAGAGAATAACCGTCCAAAAGCATCAAGAAACCTAGGATGAACACGAAGAACACCCCTTAGGCTCTGATACCACTTGTAAGGTCTACACACTACGGATCTATCTAGACGCGAGACCGTCAACGAGTGCGGAATCCTCGTTAACGGGTTGACGGAAACAACTCTCACTCGAAACACGGAGACTATCAACAAGCTGTACGAACGAACACGAACGCACCTACTAGGTGATTCTCTCCGAAAGAACACTCACAAAGCTGATAAACTCGAAATCGCCTTTTGGTAATCACTCACACGAAATCTGCAAAAGTCTACAAATGATTCGAGTCTATCCCTAATTATAAAGGCTCATTCGAGTTTGCCATGGGCCAAACTCGAATCAGGCCCAAGGCCCATTCGAGTTTGTCCCCTTGACATTCTCGAATCTGCCTCATGAAACACATTCGAATCTGCTGACAGATTCGATTCCTGTTTACCTGTGAATTCGAATTTAATCTAAATTCGACTTTCACATATTAAACTTATATTTGAAACTTATGTTTTTAACTTATGTTTGATTTTATCTTTGATCTTTATGTTTGAACTTCCTGTAATTCATTATATCAAGTTCAACCATACAATCAATAACTATCAAACATATATAAACACTTAAATCAAATACTCGTTAATATTCAATGCTTTGCAGTATTACTTAAACTAAAATGCTAATCCACTTAGACTGCTATCGTCACACAGGATGTACCAACAGATGCTAGCCGAATTGAATGAGATATAAAATTAAATCTCAAAAGTCCACAAAGTGAATATATAACTGATAACCAGCACTCCTAAAATGATCAAAGACAATTACATAACAGCGAAACAATGAATTAAATATGAACTCCGAGGAGAAATTTGAGTTTCTTGTTCTTGTGAATCTCAAAGAAACATAAATCATGAAATACAAATGGTGCTCGTTCAGTGGAAACACCACAAAGGTTCGCATCAGTTTTGGGAAATCAAGAGATATCATAAAAGCTATCTACCCAAGTCTGTTCGAACTAAGCTAACTTCGAGGATGAAGTTTGTGCGTGGTGGAGCCCATTCTGTAACAACCTAGTCTTTAGCCTAATCTATTATCTGATTATCGAACCAATAATGTAATTTTATTACATTATTTAAATTATAATTTAATTAAGTTTTGAAATATTTAATAAAATTATATAAATATTTAAATTATGATTTAATAAATTATTAAAGATAATTAAATAAAAGAGATATAAGATACAAAAGTAATAGTGAGTTAAGTAGCAAATATAACTAGTTGAAGTATATAAACGTAATTAAAGGTCAGAAATCAGATCTGACTCTATCTCTACTCTCTCTCTCTACTTTCTCTCTCTACTCTCTCTACTTCTTTCTAATTTATCTCCCAAACCGATCGACTGATTATCAAGATTTATACATCATCGGAAAGGTCTCGAAGAGCACTACAACAATCTATCGTTGCATGTATGATTACATACGAATTTGAGGTAAGAATTTACGTTTAAGTTTTCTTATTTTTGGTTATTGAACAATAAATTCGAATTTGAATAATTTTGTGTGATTAATGCCAATTTAACTTGAGTTTTAACTGGAATAAGTATAATATAAATGAACCTAGGCTTAAAACTTAGTATATTCGTGATTTTTAACTTAGATATGTATGTTTTAAAGCTGTAGAAGATAAACAATTTCGAAATGCCAAGAACAAACTCGAATATAGCTAGAATCGAACCAAGAATTCAATTTTTACCTTAAATTCGAATAGGAATTCGAATTTGTCTATATGTTCGAGATTAGCCTTCGAATTTAGTGATGTACATTCGAATTTGATACTAAATTCGAAGATGGGTTCGAATTTAGTGAGATATGTTCGAATTTAGTGATGCATGTTTGAATTTGATACATAAAGTCGAAACCCACTCCCTAAATTTGAATATCTTGAATAAAACACCTATACAACACATAAAATAACAAAATAATTGGCTTAATGATTATATATATATATATATATATATATATATATATATATATATATATATATATATATATATATATATATATATATATATATATATATATATATATATATATATATATATATATATATATATATATTGATCTATATATATTGATCTTTAGAGAATATTAATTAACCAAGAATACGAATGAAAGAATTGATTATATTGAGACTACGAGATTAAAGGACAACGAATGAATACTGAATATACTATTCAGATGATATAAAGGCTAATAAATATCAGAAATGATATTATTAACAGATTGAGCAACAAGCAAAATGGCAAGCATCTGAAAGTCTGATACAAGTCATATAGTGGTTCTAATCCACTACAGATTGTGAGCAACAGAGCCAGAGCCAGAAAGTGAAAGTGCAAAATAACCAGTAACAGTGAGTTGTAGATTTTACTTTAACTGCAAATTATGTGAATTGAGACTTTTGTTGCATGATCCTGATTTTATTGGCATTCTGATCTTATTGAGCATATTGATAATTGCCATGATTACTATGAATTGTTGAGCCGATCATTTATTCTTGTAGCTTCTATTCTTTGACGAGTCACTTGATTGTTAAGCTTAACACCACCGCTGTTGCTCAGTGTTGGATTAATGTTAGGCTTATGATGTGCTGATTTACGTGATGAAAGCACAGAGGGTAGCTAGAGCTGAGCATTCTGATGATACCCATATAGCAATTACTGGTAGCTAGCCCAGTACGTGGCTGATCCCCACTAATGATGCGTGTGTATGGAGTTCTCATCATTCGAGCATTCCTTATGAATTTGTCTAAAAGTCTCAAGAGCAACAACAGTTTTATAACTGGGAGCTGAGCAAAGTCGCGCATCGAAAGAGCATTTAAATGTCCCTTCGAGATTTGAGCTGTGCATGAGCCTAGTGCAGTGCATAAGCAATAGAGCTGAGTCGTGCATGAGCCGAGTGCAGTGCATGCGCTTTCCGTATTCATAATTGCATGTTAAATGTGAAATTCTACAATCTCACTAAGCAAATAAGCTTACCCTGTTGTTGCATTATTTTTCAGGTAAAGGCAAAGGATTGCCTGGACCTAGTTCATAGGTCAGGACTCTAATAGAGCTTGAAGTGCTTTAGAACCTGTTTCAACACCTTGGTATTGTTAGATGATTGAGCTTTGGGGTTCGGGGCTAGTTTACATTGTGCTTTGATGTAATAGTTTAGAAGTCTGTACCCTATTACTTAAAATTGTCTCTGATTGTAATTAACTTTAATTCCGCACTGTTAATTTTATCTTAGTTTCCTGATTGATATTGCATTGCTACTGGGCCTAGACTTGAGACCTTTGAGAAATCATGGGTCTTACAGAAATAGGGTAGTCTGAAATTGTGTATGGTCCGAATTAGTCATTGATCCGAAATGGGTTTTGGTCCGAATTGCTATTGGTCCGAAATGGATGAACAGGTCCGAACTTGATATGGTCCGAACTCGGACAGATCCGGACCGAGTTCATACTTGGTAAAATTTCCAATATTTTCCAGATTTGCATTTTTGACCATTTTTGCATGTTTCAGTAACTAAATTTGCAAATATAAACTTAAATGTACTCATTTAACTTATATTATAACACTAACATACCAAATCAACCCATTTATGTCCATTTTTCATCATGCACCGATGAACACACACTAAAACACACACTTATCTCAAAATCATACTTAGAGGTGGAATCTGATTCTGAAATTTGATATACTACAACATCAATACTCGATTTTAACATATCAATCATAATATATTACATGCATTAACATTTGCATCACCAATCTTAAAAATCGGTTCTCATAAAAACCGAACCAATAATCACCAAAATTGCAAGTTTTGTGTGAATCTTACCTCAAAACGTTTGTTGTAATGCTTATAGTTCCTTCCAATAAGCTTGATTCCAGATTTTTGCACTTCAATTCAAGGATTTCTTGGGTGTTTTTGGATTGAAGTCGAGAGAGAGAGAGAGAGAGAGAGAGAGAGAGAGAGAGAGAGAGAGAGAGAGAGAGAGAGAGAGAGAGTAGAGAGAGGAATCGGTGAGAGAGCGTAGTGAGAGAGTGGATTTTTAAAAATGAAAGGTATGTCCCCTTTTTATTTCTATTTTGACTCATTTGTATTATACACCCCTCAACTTTGTATCTTCTTACTTAACTGATATTATGGTCGAAATTTGCTTAAATTGTAATAATAATTCATTAATACAACCATTAAGTCCAAATAAATTGTAAATTGCATAATCCTAAATTTTGGGATGTTACAGCATGGGCTCCACCACGCCTATACTTCGTCCGCGAAGTCATGCTACACTAAAAAAACTTGGGTACTTAGTCTTCATGTCTTCTTCTGATTCCCAAGTATGATTAGCTCCCCGATGATGCTTCCACTTGACCAGCACCATCCTGATTTCCTTGTTGCTCAGTTTCTTGACTTTTGTTTCTAGAATGCACTTCGGCTCATCAACAAACCTTAGCCATTCGTCAATCTTTATCTCTGAATGATCAGTCCATTGTTCCCTTTCAGGTACCAGACTCTTCCTTAAGTAACCAATGTGAAAGACCGGGTGAACACCAGACAATTCCTCCGGCAAGTCCAAATGATAGGACTGATTACCAACTCTTTCCAGTATCTTGAAGGGTCCTATGAACCGAGGTGATAGCTTTCCTCGCTTTACAAACCTCGTGACACCTTTCATTGGGGATACTTTCAAGTATACCCAATCATCCTTCTGAAACTCTATCGCTTTATGACGGCGATCGTGATAATTCTTTTGCCGATCTTGTGCCGTTTTCATGTATTGTCGAATGAGTTGGACCTTTTCGTTGGTTTCTTGTAATAAAGCAGGACCATCTATTGGAGTTTCTCCTGTTTCCCTCCAACAGGTTGGAGTCCTACACGTTCTGCTATACAGGAACTCGAACGGTGCCATCTTGATTGTGGAATGGTAACTATTATTGTAGGAGAATTCAACCAATGGGAGGTGATCGTCCCAGTTACCACCCAAATCCATGACACAGGCTCTGAGCATGTCTTCTAAAGTTAAGATCGTCCTTTCACTTTGCCCGTCCGATTGAGGTCTGTAAGCAGTACTCATTGCGATACGAGTACCAAGACCGTTTTCTAAAGCAGCCCCGAAATTGGAAGTGAATCTACTATCTCGGTTAGAGACAATAGACTTAGGCACACCATGCCTAATGACAATTTCGTTAATGTAGATCTGGGCAAGTCCGTCAGTGAATAGGTTTCTCGGATTGGAATGAAGTGCGCAGATTTTGTTAATCGGTCAACGATGACCCAAATCGCAACATGTTTACGGCTTCTCTTAGGTAGCTTGGTTACGAAATCCATGGTAATATGGTCTCACTTCCATTCCGGGATAGGAAGAGGTTGCATACTACCATAGGGTTGCTGGTGTTCTGCTTTGACTAAACGACAAGTTCTGCACCTTTCAACATACTGACCGACATCTCTTTTCAATCCTGGCCACCAAAAATCGGCTTTCAGGTCGTTGTACATTTTTGTGCTGCCAAGATGAATTGAGAACTTGGATTGATGAGCTTCTGCAAGAATTACTTCTCGCATTTCCCCAACTTAGGAACCCAAACTCTGCCATACACACCTTTGAGTCCAGTTCCATCGTCTTGCATTAACGACAGTTGAATTCTGATGTTCTCATCCTTTACATTCTCCTCCTTTAGGGCCTGCAACTGAGCAGCCCTTACATCGTCTATGATAGTTGACGTTAAAATTGTAGAAGTCAAGGCATAACAGTATGCCTTGCAGTACGCTTTTCGGCTTAGGGCATCGGCCACTACGTTGGCCTTCCCTGGATGGTATAAGATCTCGCACTCATAGTCTTTAATCAGCTCCATTGACCTTCTCTGTCTCATATTCAAGTCCTTCTGACTGAATATGTACTTCAAACTCTTGTGATCGGTGTAGAGCTGACACTTGGTTCCATACAAGTAATGCCTCCAAAGTTTGAGAGCGAATGTCACAGCAGTTAACTCTAGATCATGAGTAGAGTAATCCTTCTCATGTGGTTTGAGTTGTCTAGAAGCGTATGCTATGACATTTCCTCTTTGCATCAGAACAGCACCCAAACCCATGCCTGATGCATCTGTATAGACTACGAAGTCCTCGTTCCCTTCAGGCAGGGCTAAAACTGGTGCTTCACTTAGCAGCCTCTTCAATCTGTCAAAAGCCACTTGTTGTTCTTCTTTCCAAAAGAAGGTCGCGTTTTTGCGAGTAAGCTTTGTAAGCGGAACAACGATTTTAGAGAAGTCTTTGATGAATCGGCGGTAGTAACCAGCCAATCCCAGAAAACTGCGAATCTCGGAGGCGTTGCGAGGTGATTCCCAGTTCTGGATAGCTTCGATCTTTGCAGAATCAACAGCAATTCCAGCACCAGATATCACGTGCCCCCAGAATTGGATCTGAATTGAATATTGAGTAGATGCAAGTTAATAAAGAAGTTATAGTTGAGTATAAGGATCATGAAATTTGTTCCGAATGTTGAGACGTACCTGCCTCAACCAGAATTCACACTTAGAGAATTTGGCATAAAGTCGCTCTTTGCGCAGCAACTCTAGCAATTCTCGCAGATGTGTTGCATGATCCTCTTTGGTCTTTGAATATATGAGAATGTCATCGATGAACACGATGACCGATTTGTCGAGCATTGGCCGGCAGACTCGATTCATGAGATCCATGAAAGCAGCCGGCGCATTTGTAAGACCGAATGGCATTACCAGAAACTCGTAGTGTCCGTAACGAGTTCTGAAAGCCGTCTTTGGAATGTCATCTGGATGTACTTTGAGTTGATGATAACCCGAACTAAGATCAATCTTCGAGAAGTAGCTTGCGCCTTGTAACTGGTCGAAGAGATCATCAATCCGGGGCAATGGGTATTTGTTCTTGATTGTGACTTTATTGAGTTCGCGGTAATCGATGCACATACGTAATGTGCCATCCTTTTTCTTAACAAACAACACAGGAGCGCCCCATGGAGAAGAACTTGGGCGTATGAAACCCTTATCGAGCAACTCCTGTAATTGTTTCATCATTTCCTGCATTTCAGCAGGGGCTAAACGATAAGGAGCCTTTGCTATTGGAGCAGCTCCGGGAATGAGGTCAATGCAGAATTCCACTTGACGATCAGGTGGCAATCCCGAGATATCTTCTGGAAAGACATCTGGAAATTCAGAAACAACGGGAACGGTGGAAGGAGATTGAATTTCAGCCTTAGCATCGACAGCGTAGGCTAAATATGCAGGACAACCCTTGGCAACATGCTTTCGGGCTTTTGCAATTGAAATAAGGCATAAGTTTTGGTCACATCCCGTGTGAACGATAGCAGTCTAATGGTCCTCTACATGTGATTTAGCATGTGTTTGCTATACTATATATATTATATATCGATTGAATGCTTATTTAGTGTTGTATGTTTGAACTTGATGTAAGTTATTACAAGAAGTTCAAACTAAAGTTCAAGATTAAATCAAATCATAAGGTATATCATAAGTTTTATTACTTAAGACGTTTTAAGTATTTTGGCAGATTCGAATTACTTTTAAGGGAATTACATTCGAATCTGAGAAGATTCGAAGTGAGACCTAGATTCGAGATGGGCTAGATCAGGGGATGTCAAATATGGACAGACTCGAATGGGCCTTGGGCCAGATTCGAGTTTGGCCCACATCAGACTCGAATCAGGGGTCTATAATTAGGGATAGACTCGAAATCATTAAGAGGACTTTTTTGCAGAATTACGTGAGCGGATTAACAAAAGGCGATCTCGAGTTTCATTCAGCTAGGTGAGTGCCGTTTCGGAGAGCAATTACAGTTCGTTTAGATCGTTCGTGGTGTCGTTCGTTCCAGCCGTCTAATAGTCTCCTGTGTGCCGTTGGTTGAGAGTTGTCCGTCTAACCGTCAACGAGGTTCCGCCACCGTTCACGGATCCGCGTAACTAGATAGATCTTGCAGTCGTTTAGACCTTACAAGTGGTATCAACGCCTACGGAGTTGTTCTTGGGTTCTTTCGTGTCATCAAGAATACATTCTAGGTCTTGACGCTAGTTGGACGTTTTGCTCCAAAAACGTGTTTTTGACATTATGCAAATTCATATTCGGGGAAAACTTGTCGTTTTTCAACGTTTGGCAAATCATTTATTTTTCGTTTTGAAAAATATGATTTAATCTGTAAAACGTCAAAATCAACGTGTTAGCCGTTTTTCGAGTTTGCGGCGCTCGAATCTATAGGGGTAATTAGGGTTTCACTTTAGTCTCGAGTCTAACCTAAATACGTTCCTTTCGAGTCAATTTCAGAGAGTTTCGACTCTACTTTGCTTCGAATCTGTTACTTCATTCGAATAGGATCTCGAGTCTATAGTAGTTTCGAGTTTATTTCGAGTCTGGTACTGTTTCGAATCTGTGCTTCGAATCTGCTGAAATTCGAATCTGCTGAGCCTTCGATTCTAAGGACCATCGAGTCTAAGGAGTGTACGAATCTGACATAATTTCGAATCTAATTGACTTTTAAGGACTAACAAGATTAATCTCAAAAGATTTAATCTTAATTAGTTTCAAATCTATCTAGATTCGAATAAGTTAGTCTAAATCAGTTTCGATTAAATAATTAAGTTCAAATTCAATTTGTTTCCCAGAAAAAATGTCCAATCTTCATTAAATTCCTTGAGATGGGATCACGACAGTTGGGAAGGCAAATGCACCGCCTAAAGCTGATCTGAAAAGTTGAGGACTATTACTGGCTGGTTAAGACAGATCTTACAGAATTTCTGTACGATTTCAATGATATGCGCATGTGGGTGTGCATAGATGAAGGGTTTACATTCCGCAGTATCTGAAAGTTGAAGGGCCGTCAAAAGGTCTTGTCATATCACGATATGAAAGAGGATGACAAGAAACTATTTGAAGCTGAAAACAAAGCTTTCTCTATAATCCGTATGGCTTTACCTCAAGATATTTTACACACATTTCGGACTCAAAGGACGTCGAAGGAACTTTGGGAGTCTCTCCAGAAAAGGTGTGAAGGTAATCCTCGGGTGCGTCGAAAGCGTACAGAGCTGTTGACCCAACAGTTTGCGATTTCAAGGCAATTAAGGATGAACAGTTGGATGATATTATCACAAGGTTCTATCATCTGATAACGGAACTTGAAAGTCATGGAATTGAGTATTCGGACACTGACAAGAACAACAAGCTTCTTGATGCCCTACCAGCCAAATGGGCTATCTACGTGGCAATGATTAAGCTGAATGAGGACAAATATTATACTCAATCACTTGATGACATTGTGGGAACGTTGAGGGCATATCACTTCGAGATGATTAAGGCTGAGACTGATTACGAGCAAGTCCAGAATCCGGCAATGTATTTTGGAAAGACATCTAAATCATCAGTGACAGCTGAACCGAAGAGTGCTACA
>JAANYP010008184.1:0-129880 GCA_020465985.1 Centrapalus pauciflorus
CGTGCAGCACTCTCGTACAAAACACATAGATATCAGGTATCATTTTATTAAAGATCACGTTGAAAAGGGAACCATTGAGTTGTATTTTGTTGGCACGGAATACCAACTAGCGGATATATTTACTAAAGCTTTAGACGAACCTCGTTTTCGGTTTTTAGTATCTCATATCGGCATGTTGAATCCACCTTCTAATTAAATATCAGATATTGTCTTAAATAATTCTATTTCAATCTATCATGATTGAAATTCCTTTATTTTAGAAAATAACTGTTATTTAAATTAAGGAGTATGTCACAAGATTGAAAATCAATCTTTCCTTATCTGCGTATATTTTTAATAATTAATGATCCTGATAAATTGCTGTGTGACTTGTTCATCATGGAGTGGGATGCAAACAATATCCAGGTTTGTCGGTATTTGTAAGGCTTAAAGAAGGGTTGTCATGATTTAAATCTGAAAAGAAAAAGGAAAAAGGATCGGTATTTATTTGAGGGGGAGTAGAGTTAGGATTTTAAATTTTATAATTCCGTGTTTCCTTTTATTTCTTTTATAGTTAAATTTTTTAATTTTAAGATTGTCTTAATTTTAATTTAATTTTAAGTGTTAATTTAAGAGGTCAGAAAATCACAAAAAGATTTTTTTTTCTTTCAAATTTATCAAAAAGCCAAAAAAATTTTAGTTTACTTCATTTCATTTTATGTTAATTTCAAAATTAAAGAAAATTCCAAAAATATCTTTTATTTTTCTGTGTTGGAACAAAAAATTTCTTTTTGTTGAATTTTTCTTAAAAGCCCAAAAACATTTTCTTGTTGTGTTTGAGTCCAACCCACCGGCCCAATCTCCATTTGGGGCGCGGATCCTTGACCCGACCCACGACCCACACGCCTTTAAAAGGGCGGGTCAACGGTCAACTGTCTTACCTTTCTTCACTTTCAAGATATTTCATCTTCTTCTTCTTCTTTCTCTCTCGACGAACACCGCCCACTATCCTCCATTGTTACCGTTCCAAGCTTCTCAACCATCGTTTTCTTCGATTTTTCTTGCATTATTCATCATCTCCATCACCAGGTAATACTTCTTTACATTTATTTCAGTCTTTAACTTAGTATATAACTTG
This sequence comes from Centrapalus pauciflorus, assembly GCA_020465985.1. Classification (NCBI taxonomy): domain Eukaryota; kingdom Viridiplantae; phylum Streptophyta; class Magnoliopsida; order Asterales; family Asteraceae; genus Centrapalus; species Centrapalus pauciflorus. Next base: position 1,118 of record JAANYP010008184.1, read on the forward strand.
TTTGATTTTCAAATTTTTTTCTAGTTTTTCAATTCGGTTTTTACTAATTTTAGGTAGTTTAATGTGTTATTTCTTCTTAGTTGTAGTTAGATAAAATGTTCCTTAGGTTATTTCAGTTTAGGATCTGTAATTTCATGCATTTTCAATAACATTTTAACTGTTCACGTTTATATCTTGCATGAACATTAACTGCACTCATGCAGTTTCGGATGTCCGAATTCGGACCACCAACCGAATTCGGATGTCCGACTTAGAATAATTTCAAAATTTTTCAAAGTACAAAATCACATTTCGGACAACTGTTGATCCGAATTCGGTTCACTGTTGATCCGAATTCGGACCATCATATCAGGGTCAAAATTTTCAAAATTGAAAAATTGTCTAAGTATGTTCACCTCTATGCATCCGAATTCTGATGATACCCGGATTCGGTCCTCATCCGAATTCCAGGTACCATCCGAAATTGGGACACTTTCATTTCATTCCATGCATTTTCACAAGTCAAAATCCGAATTCGGACCATGTTCACACCACATCCGAATTCGGACCACCCTCATTCATATCATGAACTACACTTCGGACCATCATCCGAATTCGGTCCCCATGTATCACCTCATCCGAATTCGGTCCCCCCACCTCATTCATGCATCATTCAATTTCGGACGTATCCGAATTCGATGACACTGTTCATCCGAATTCGGACCATCCGAAATCCAACACTTAGCATTTTTTATTTTTCATTTTTCATGTTTTCCATTTCTGCATCTTCATATACACTAAAAATCTCAAAAATAGTTCCATCCAAGTGCACCATTGATTAGAGTTAGGATCCGTGTTTGAGTGAAACGGTCTCATCTAACATCGGTCTCTTAACGATTGACTTTGGACTTTGTTAGTAGAATTTTATTCTACTAATAAAGACCCGATGATAAACAGATCAGACAATTTCTATTTCACACTCATCTAGACTTCACATCAATGCTTTATCATATCGAGTCTTATGATTCTAACTGTGTTGCACTTTGCAGGAAAATGGACCCCACAATCGTTCTTACCATTCCCCATCCGCCAATCCCGAATAATAACGCTCAGTTACCCGAAGAAGCCATCTTGCCGAGCGCCGAGTTTGTCGAGTTTATCCCCCATAACTGGCAACTCGACGTCTCTATCCTTCCAAAAGAATCCCAAACCCTAGCATTTGACATTCTCACCCGCCATCCCATATATTATGCCCTTTCCACAGCCATCGCTGTTCCCCAGATTTACCTACAACAATTCTGGAACAGGCTACAATTCTTAACCGACCCCGAACCTCACTTCACCTCCACCATTGACTGCGTTCCAGTCAAAGTCACAACCACAGCCAATCGTCACATCCTTCGTTTTCCCATCCAAGACTACATTCCCTCCATTAACTCGTTCGATCCAAACCCATCCGTCTCAGAAGCCCTTTCTGAAATTCAAAACCTAGGGTATGACGGATCCCTTACCAAACCATCCGACTTTCGCACCAAGAACCTTCAGTCCCACTGGAGAATTCTCTTCGATGTACTCAACAAGTGCCTGACAGCCAAACATTCTGGTAATGACTCAGCATCGGCCCAGGTTTTAGCCATGTTCGCTGGCTTTGCCTACGACCGACACGTGGACTATGCGGCTTTCATCTTTGAAGAATTAAGAAGAGTCCACGTGGAAAGGAGCACGAAGAAAGGACGCAAGTATGTCCCCTATCAACGATTCCTTCAGCTCATCATACAATACGCCATGGATCAGGACGAAGACATTCATGAGCGTCCAGAAGCTGATGTCTATCCAACCGTCGCTATCCAGAAACTGACTTTGCCAAAAGGGGCACCAACGGTACAGGTAATGAAAATTCCATTATCAACTCTGACAAGGTCGAGGGGTACAGATCGGGTAAGGGACTATATGAGAGAAAATTATCCGGATGAGTCTCAGTCTGAATCGACTGCGACTAACCAGTCCGACGGTGAGCAACATGAGAGTGAGAACGAGGGAGAAAGGATGGAAGTACAACAATCACTGGGTTATGGTGAGAGGGAGGCTGAGAGTGTAAGGGAGGGAGCCGTAGGTGAGACGGCAGAGACGGCGGATTCTGAACGAACCGTCTCTGTCGTAAGGCCGAGGGATACGCAATCTGAGGGTGAACCAAGCCCTTTCAGGCGGACACCACTTCATAAGACCGTTAGTCCAGCGGTCGCCACAACCCCAACCATCCACTTGGTTTCCCCTCAAAGGGAAACCACTTCATTACACGGGGATCTTCCACATACGCCATCGCCCTCTCATTCGGAGAGTGGCGGTGTTGAAAGAGGTCACACTCCTCCCCACGTGACCGAACTTCCTTCGCCCACGATTCCATCCCCACAAACAGACACCGTGCACGATGCTTTTGTGGCATCCCCAAGAGCTGCCTCCGTGGCAGCTCCCAAAACTTCCAGATCTGAGCATCCCGTAGTGGAGCCAGAGATGACGGAAGGAAGACCGGGAGTGGCTCAATCTACGCCGTCCACTTCCGGCCATCTCCCCATCAATTTGGAGATGTTAACGGCAGCCTTACGTGCTGCCGGCGTTATCACCCGGGCTGACCTTGACGCCCAAAGGGAGGCAGCCGAGGAACGACATACCGCCCTTCTTTCTCTTATAAAGGGTAAGGGTGTCGCCTCCGAAGCCGGCCCCTCACAAGGATCCCACTCAGTCCAACTACAAATGGCGGAGCTCTCTGACAAACTGGACGCACTGAATCGCCTAATCCTTCAGGTCCAGGACCAGCTAAATTCCAGGATGGATCGCCTCGAGTCGGCAGTTATTGATCTCCAATGCCGCGCTCAGGCCGAAACCCTCAAAAGAAAACATGACGACCAGGACGACCCTGATCGTCATGAGGGGGAGAAGCGCAGAAAAGTACAATTTGAGGAGCCCATGCTGGGTATAGGGGGAGCAGAGACCGCCGAGGGGTCTGAATTTCAAGGGTCGGGGGAAAAGTCACAGGAAGCTCAGGAGTACATGCTAATTGAAGACGTGCCGATGGTCGAGGGTCCAGCTCCACTGGATCCAATGACAGCCATGGTAGAATTTGAGGAGCCACACGAGAAGGTTGAAATCATATTAGTTTCTGATTCAGATTCTGATACCGAGGACAGCCAACCACTTTTAACTCCTAAGCCTGAACCTGACTCTCCAACCAAAAAATCCTCATCCTCTTCCTTCGATTTCCTGAATTCACCACCCAGAGCCCAACAGGAAGACATACTCTCATCCATCCAAGCTCCCCCATCACTAAAAGAATCCCACATTACAGTCAGCCCACCAAGATCCCCAAGCCCTCCACCAGTCCAACAAACCCAACGCTCAGGTCCCTCCCAAACAAAAAGGGTTGACTGCTTCGATGAAACTCCCGAGGGTCCTGGAGTGTACAGAAAAGACGACCTATTCTGGGTAGACCACTACACGAAAGGAAAAGTTCACACACTGCCGCAGAGCGAAAAAGATCAAATGCGTCAAGAACGGCGGGGGACTATCATAAAGCTTCTTGAAGCTAAAAAGGACGAAATCGAAGAACCCCCCGTTCAAGGCTTGAAAGAATTCCTGCAGAACTTTCCCCCGGAGCAATTTCAGAATCCATATCTAGAAGAAAGATTCAAGATGGTATTCAGAAAGAAACCTGGAGCCTTCAGCAGACGCCTACTCATGGAACTTACAAATGTCTCCAAAGCTGAACAGGCCGAATACTACCAATTGATGCTCCGGGAACAAAGGTCTAAGGTGTCAAAGTCAAAGATTAAAAAACTCAAATCAATTACCATGTGCAAAAGAGCCAAAGTATTCTATCCCTCCTATCAAGTGGAAAGAGAAGATGGTTCGGGAGATGACATCTTTGAGTATGACCTTGACTACATAAGAGCGGATGACGTTGAGTTCCTTCACAACAGTCTGAAAAGTCGAATCAGAAAACGTCTATCCCACATGACAGCTGTAGGTGCCTTAGTTCGAAGCATGAATCGCCGATCGATCATAATGTGCTTAAGAGATTTTCAGATGGCGATCGAGAGTGCTATGGTTAAGGTGGGCCTACGAGCACCAGAACAAGATAGTTTTCTTTTAGCCCACCACCCGGCCTACAGAGTTATACTTAAAGGAGATCCGGGTGTTATTTTTGTGAACCACAAGGGCTACAAAAGGTATATGCGCTTTGAGGATCTACCTTGCTATTCCGATGGTACACTTCGACTGGTTCGAGCTGCTCTCACAAAGAAAGTACAAGATTATGATGCTCAACCAGATCCTGAACAGAGATGCTCACCTACGGAGATACAAAATACACTCAGCGGCATAGACTACCTGAACGAGCGGCTACATACAAGACAAGTAACCAGACGTTTCGATGTCATACTTGGTCTTCGTGAATCAACAGATCATGCGCGAGTTCCAGGACCTCCTAAGTGATCGAAAAGGGGGAGATTGTTAGATTAATTATTTCGATCCTAGGAGTTATTTTGTAAAATTTATTAACATTGTAATGTGTCTTGTATTTATTTCTATGTAATTTCTTCCTTATGTAATAGTGTAGGGGCCCTTGTTGCCAAGTCTTGTAAGTTAATTAAATGAGCCTATAAAGGCTCCTAGGGTTGCTTTTTGACAATATACGGTTGACCTACATTTGAATCTTCTCTTGGAGCCGCCACTGTTCTTCCATATTCACCAACATTCATATTGTCTTCTTTCTTATTAAAAACACATTTATTGAGCTTGTTTCTTCATGTGTTTGATGAGAAAAACGTCAAGGTGCTGAATATATACGGGATTTCATATTAACAAAAGATAAAATCAATCATAAGGTAAAAACATAAGTTTCAATACTTAGTCAATTATGTGAAAAGGTAAATTCGAAATCTCTAAGGACTAGGATTCGAATCTGGTTAGATTCGAATGAGTCACTTAGACAGATTCGAATGTGTCCACTTAGGCAGATTCGAGAATGTCAGATGGGACAAACTCGAATGGGCCTTGGGCCGGATTCGAGTTTGTCCCATGACAGACTCGAATTAGCCTCTATAATTAGGGATAGACTCGATTAATTATGGGACTTTTTGCAGAATTCGAGAGTGATTAAGCATTAAGCGATTTCGAGTTTATCATCAGTGTTAGTGTTGTTTCGGAGAGAATCAGTTCGTAGGCTCGTGCTTGTGTAGTTCGTGCAGCTTCTGATAGTCTCCGTGTTTCTGGTGAGTGTTGTTACCGTCTACCCGTTAACGAGGATTCCGCACTCGTTGACGGTTCCGCGTCTAGATAGATCTGTGTTAGGTAGACCTTACATTTGTTTTTCAAATTCTGAAACATATACAATTTAAGACTAAATTATAATATTATTGTCACAACTTCGAATTTATGGACTTTACTACATCTACCCTTTTACTATTTTCAAAATGAACATATACAACTTCGGACTTAATTTTGTTTCACCATTACAATTCTGAATTTTGGATTTTATCACATCTATAACAAAAAAAGATGCTTTCAAAAGTACCTATTGTATTTACACGACCACATGTATATAAATGATCATTTTAAAATATCATGTCACACTTATATTCTATACTAATTAATTGGTATGCTATACAATTAGCAGGAAGATGCAGAGTCCACAAGATTGGTCGAGTGAAAGAGAGGATACCCAGTTTCAGAAGGCAAGCACACAAAAGTGTTCATGAAATTTCCTTCTTTCATACAAGTTGTAGTTGTTTTCTTTCTTATTATTAGGTATATTGTTCACAATGTGGGTTCATGTGTGCTACTTAAAATGTTTTGTCAGGTGTTTTAGCTTACAACTTATGAACTTATTCAAGTAATTGGTATGCTATATGAGTACTGAAAAGATACTATAACAACAAAAAATAAGCACTCATTAAATTACAATGAAATGCAGATAAATGACAATTATTGTCTCAAATAAACAATGAAATGCAAATAAATGACAATAAAAGAAATGTAGACTTACCGAGTACCATGAGTCCACGTGGTGTATTGCAGTACTGTTAGGCCTTGGGGGATTATTTAAAAAAAAAAAGCAATTAAATGTCATATTGAATAGTTGCAACCTATGCTAAATACACTTTGATTAAAAAAATTATACCCCAATTTGTTTATAAGAGATTCCCAGCAGTGTTAAGACACTACTTTTGTATATTGTAGAACATGTTAATTTACCCACATTTTAAATATTTAACAAATTTTAAATAATTTACCTACATATTATTTAACTGACCAGATTGTCATCAAAATCATAGCCCATACATTTTTAGATTTGTAAATGTTATATGATATATAATTATATATTATTGGATAGAACAAGAATATTAAGTTCTACATATACAAACATACAAACACGATTACGAATATATTTATTATATGGTAAATCGTAACCAATTTTTGACTAATCATTTAACACGCCCAATCTGAAAATTTTCAAAATCAAAAAACACACACACCGGTAACTTAAACTCCATTACTAGAATCTTCATGAAACCATGAAAGGTGGATATATATATATATATGATGGTCTATTTGAATGCTTAAATTAACAGAATTAAATATCAACAAATATTAATATTTAAAGTTGAACTATTACAAGATAATATCATAAAAGTAAGAAAATTTCAAATTTAAAAGCATACGTTGAATTGTATCAACTGATTCCTATTTCATAATTAGGATTTAAATATTTTGTTGGTGAAATCCACTTGAAGCAAATAACAACTCTTCATGATTAAAACCGAACAGCGGATGCCCAATAAAGCCTATTGAGTAATATATTTTTTGAAAATTACTGTTGTATAAAGAATATGCAAATAAGACACGGTTGATATGAATTCCTAATTAAGTTTCTTATCACAATATAATGCTTTAGAAAATAAATTCTCATGGCACCAATCATTATACTATGCAATTTCTAAGAAACCAAGTCAAATGGTAGAGAGTTTACCTATTGAGATCCTATGTGAGACACATTAACGGAAGAATAGAGATCGTGTTGTCACCACCACATGTTCATCATGCAGTTGCCAATGGAGTGTATAAATGAAGTCACCCTTTGCAATATTTTATATGAAACCTGTATAACGTATACATGTCAGTCTACTAAACAAGGTTTAGTGCAGTCTAACCTTGCATTCTTTTGCAAAATTTTGGTAGTCTCGGGTCCATGGATATAATAATGAATGAAAGTGTGCACGATACTTTATGATATTGGTGGTAACTGATTTAGGCGATATGAATCCTATAATTAACAGACCATTAGATGCTTGAGTTGTCAGTTTGTCACATACTTGATTCTATATATGTATATAATCCCAATAACAGTTGATTTCACTCTGAAGATATCCAATAAATTCAACTTTACTCTGGTGAAAATTGTCTCTAAATGAATCTTTGAAATGATTTTAAAGCTTAATTATAACTAATTAACTTTCAGATTTCAATGGTGTGTAATTGTGATTCAAATAAACTCAAGATAATGACAATCAATCCTGAAATGACTTGGTTCCTCAGTACGCTTCTCAGTTGTTAATTCAACAGACCCATGAAAAGTCTTACTGATATAACATTTGTTCATAAAGCATTTATATACCAATCATCATTTCAACGCTGCTATATTCATGTTTAAAACGTGGTGTATTTTTATGTTTTCTTCGTAATTTATCCCCTTCTCATAATGTGTATTTTACAACACCTCGAAAATTAGAAACCCATACATAAAACACAGATCTACAAATTGACAAATGAATTTAAACAAATTATCTTAAAACAGACTCAAGGTATCTAGATGATTTATTGTAAGTACTACGTATAAGAAATCTGAAGCAAATCAAAAGTAAAAACTGGATAAAAATAATACCTGATATTAGGGTTTCGGGCGGCGGTGACGATTCTGGTTCTAGTGGCGGCGCTGCACCAGGGACGGCCGCTACGACAGTGGTTGTGTGGTGGTGGCAGCCGAGAGAGAGAAACACAGGGTTTGGTTGCGGTAGCCGAGTAGGAGAGATGAGTGTGTGAGTGTCGAGAGATGAGTACGTGAGGTGAGTGTCGAGAGATGAGTACGTGAGGTGAATGTCGAGGGAGAGAGGCGGAGCGGTGAGGATCAGAGTGGTGGTCAGGCAACAACGGCGGCTAGGGTTTGGCCGTCGACGAACAGCGAAGACGAAGAACGAGCGAGCGAGCGAGCAGGAGGGATACAAGTAAGTCAAGTTGGTGGTTGCTGGAGTCGCCGACGGACTGAGTCAGCGGGAGAGGTTGTGGTCGGTCGGTGAGCAGAGAGGGAGTGTGTCTGTGAGCGGTGCGTGTCTTTGTGTTTGTGAGGCCAAGAAGGCAAGAAAGAAGGGAAACGGGAAAAAAGGGGATCCGATCGGGTTCTGACCCAACCTAATTTTTAATAACTTCTGCACCTTAAATTTTATTAGACAGATTTATATGAGATTTTCTTAAAATTAAATAGGATAATAAATTAAAATTTAAGATACATAATACTCATATAAAAAATACAAAACCATTTTAACAAAACACAATAGTTAAGAAATTAACAAATAATGAAAATAAAAATATAAAAAATCAATTTAATACATCATATAATAAAAAATAAGTTAATAATATCATTAATAAAAATTTGTAACTTTATTTCATAATGTTTATCAAAATTAAATATTAAATTAAATCTATACATGATGTTTAATTTAAACTATTACCCAAATGTGAATAAAATAAACCCACATCCAATATGATATATTATTTTTATGTCATTATTTAAGTAAAAACTAAAAATTATGTGATTGCACATCACCCGAGCAACGCACGGGTTTTCTGGAAAAGGGTATCACACTATCTATAATTTTATAATAATATAATATATTATCTATATTTATTATTTACTGAATGTTGAATTTAAAAAAATCCAACTAATTATAATATTTTTAGTAATTAAGTATTCAAATTATTTTTTAAATAGTTAAATTCCTAAACTTTATATAAATAAGTCTTTTAAAATTAAATCTCATATTTTAATAAAAATGATTAAGTTAACTCTAAACTTTATAAAACAAACGATCAAGATTTTGAACTTTTATGATTAAATATCTAAACATTTTTTTTGTAAGGTTAATTCCTGAAATTTATATAGATGAATGATTAAGTTGTCTTAATTCAGACAGATTAACGCTAAATTGTTAAATAAAATTTAGGGTTTATTATGAAAAAAACCAACACGTTTTCATGTTTTTTGCGTATTCGTCCCTTCATGTTATTTTTTTCATAAAGTCCTTAAGTTATTCTTTTGTTTTTGGTTTAGTGAAATTTGAACATTGGTAACCCAATTTTTCAGTTATTTAAAACCAGGTTCACAAATTATAACCGGGGTCTAATGACCAAATTTTCACTAAACCAAAAAGAAAAGAATAACTTAAGGTTTTTTATGGAAAAAAATAACATTGAAGGATGAAAAGCAAAAAACATGAAAACATGTTGGTTTTTTTCATAATAAACCCTGAATTTTATATGACACTTTTACCATCATTTTATATTTTCATGACAATTTTAACATTCATTTTATATTTTATTGATAGTTTATTATGATTGAGATGTGTTTTAAAAGCATAGTAACTTAAATAATATAAAAGCTTTTAAAATAAAACTGAAATACAATAAAATATATTTTATTATGTTATCATTTAATTAAAAAAATATGTGATTGCACATCACCCGAGCAACGCACGGGTATTCAACTAGTTAAGGTTGTGTTTAATTAAAAAAACTAATTTTTTTTTAAATTTTAGTTTGAGTTAATTTTGAAAAAAAAACATGTTTTTCATGGTTTTTTACGTTTTCATCCTTTCAAGTTATTTTTAAAAAAAAACCCTCAAATGAATTGTTTTTTTAGTGAAATTTGACATTAGAGTCCAGTTTTTCAGTTTTTAAAAAACTCGGTTACTAATTATAACCGGACTTTAATAGTAAAATTTCATAAAACTTAACAAAGATTTAACTTAAGGACTTTTTTGGAAAAAAATAATAATAGTAATGGGCGAAAAAACAAAACCCGTGAAAACATGTTGGTTTGTCTCATAATAAACTATTTTAGTTTTCAAAAAGAAACAAATGTTCTATATAAAGTGAAAACTTTTTTAGATGATAATGTTTACTTTAAAAAAAATAAGATAAGGGATTAAAAAAATAAAAAAAATAAGATAGGTGATAGAATAGTAAGAAAAAATAAAGATAATAAAAATACAGGGTAAATGATAAAAAAAAGTAAGAGAAAATATGATAATTGGTATCTTAAAAAGTAAAATTAAAATTTAAAAAATTATTTTTTAAGTAAACAAGTTTTTTTAGTGAAAATTAAGGTTGCGTTTAGTTCACGAAAACTAGTCATTTTTCCATTTCAGTTTTCAAGTTATAGTTTTTAGAAAAAAACAAGGGTTTCTATGAAAAGTGAAAACTTGTTTAGATGATAAAGTTTTTGTTTTAGAAAAAATAAGATAGGTGATTATAAAATAAAAAAAAAGGTTAGGTGGTAGAAAAGTAAGAGAGAGAAAGAGAATGTTATAAAAAAATATAGGGTATGTTATAAAAAAGTAAGAGAGAGAATATGAAAAGTGTTATTTTAAAAGTGAGATGAAAATTTATGAAATTGTTGTAAAGTAAACAAGTTTTCATTTTTGTTGAAAAGTGAGATGAAAATTTTAAAAATTTTCGGTAACTAAACGCACCCTAAAGTTTTTAAAATTTTCATTAACTAAACACTCAAATCACTTGTGTTTCAAAAAATATTAACTTTATTTTTTCACTGATAGGAGTGAACCATTATGTTTTTTTAAAGGTGATGGGTGTACCCATCTTTCCCGATTCTCATCACCTATCTTTCTAGACATCTCAACATTACGTCAGATTTTCTACTTTCACATTTCCTACATTTCTAAGTTGGAAATACCCAAATTTCTAAAATTTTCCATATTTCTTAACTTTTTTAAAAGAAATACATTTTAATTAATAAAACAATTAAAGATAAAATATTTAATTTATTATTTAAAACTATTGCACAACTAAAAGAATTAGAAATACGAAAGAACAATTACGATACTAAAAATTACGAAGCTGAAATTGCGAACATAAAATAAGAATCTAAAAATCATGAACCTAAAATACGGAACAGTTGCTAATAAACGAATTAAAACTAAAATATTTAAAATACGAAACTGAAATTACGAAGGAAACAACAAAAAAATTACAAAACTATAATAAGAAAAAACAATTATGAAACAAAAATAATATGTGTGTGTGTGGGGTGAGTGTTAGAAAAATTATAAAACAAAAAAAGTGAAGAAGCCCTTGAGAGGGTGGGAGGCAGAGGAAGGGTCAAGCCAAGCAGGGGCCGAGAAGGCGGGTCGGTGTGCCTGCCGGCCTCCATCCGAGGTGGCAAGGGCTAGAGCCCTTCGGCTCCGTACTCCCTCACTCTAAAGGAGGGCTCCTTCCAATCTATTATAGTCATTATGTAAGTTTTGAATATTTTTGACACAAATAATAAAGTGTAAACAAATCGAGTTGAGCCGCTAAATCTTGAGCTCGGCTCGTTAAAAGAACTAGGCTTGTGTTCGACTTGTTTAAAGCTCTGTATATGAAGTTCGAGCTCGGCTTGTAAATGATGTTACAAGCTCGAGTTTGGTCGGGTTCGACTTGTTTATTATATATTTTAATTTTTTGTATATATTTGTTATTTTTATATAATTATAATTTATTTAATATATGTTATATATTTATTAATTAAAAATTTATTTATATGTGGTTTTGTTTAAGCTCACGAGTTCGACTGAAACTCGGGCTCGAGCTTATTTATTAAATAAGATCAAATTTAGCATCGAGCACGTTTAACTCGAGCTTTTAATCCAAAAGTATTTTGTACAGTTTTGGCTCTCTTGTAAATACGAGGGTGCCAACTAGAAGTATTATTCGGACAGGTTAAATGAGTATCACGTTATCTGATTCGGGTTTGAGGGTATGGGTTCATTTGTCCGAACCCGAACCAAATAAGGAAACGTGTTAATCAATTTCGGTTAAATGAGTATCTTGTTAAATGGTTTATTTAGTTTTGATATAAAAATTGAAATAGTTTACACATTAGTTTAAACGGGTTAAATTGGTTTAATTTAGGTATACAAGTTAAATGATTTAGGTATTAAAATTGTGTGTTACCGTTTAATTGTGTATAAGGAAAAATATATAACGGAGATAGAAGATAAAGACATCAAACATCGAGATATGGATCAAACATTGTCAATTTACCATTATTGTACAAACTTGTTTGTTTTTGTTTAATCTCTAAATTGTTTTCTTTTATATTGTTAAAACTTCCAAACTTTGTTTATCATGAGACTAGTTTAATGACCCACGTATTATATGAGTATATTTAATAAATAAATAATTTTTAGAAGTATATAAAGACTTTAAATATTATTATAAATATAATAAAAAGAATGATAAGACAATAATGTTAAATAGTATACAGAAAATTTTGAATTTTGAAATCATATAAACTATGAAATTAAAAGTCATGATATAAAATAAATTAAACAACTACATACGAAAATATAATTTGAATTGTATTTTATAATAATTTTAATATATAATTATGATTAAAATTTTAAATAGAAAGTCAATATTTAATTTTAATTTAGGATAACATTTAAATTTCAATATGATACTTTTTAAAATTTTATATTAGTCAGTAAAATTTTAATCAAAATTATAAAAGTTAAGTAGCTAATCTAAATTTTATTTTTGTCATTATTTATGGAACATTAATTATATAGAAAATTAGTTGATTAATTTAAGGAAAAAAGGCGGGGAATTAAAGATGAAATTCAAGGAGAAAACGCCATGTGGCATAAAATGTTCTCATTTATTAATATGTATAGATTTAACTATGGTTTTGTTCATAGCATAATTGTTAAGATCCTGATCTTTATATTAATGTCTTACGATTATACAATCATGATCAGTGTCGATCCTTAGTAAGATCTCTTGTAGGTAGGATCTTAGTCGGGATCTTAAGATCCAATATAAGATCTTAAAATCTTGATCCAATCCTACTTTCACGTAAATTAGATCTTAAAAGATATAAACGGGTCAACTTTGTTAAATGAAAATTGTAAACATATGAATTAATAATCTGATTTGTGTATAACACCAATTTTCATATAATTCTAGAAAATCTTTAATAATTTAATTAAATTATCAAAATTTTCTTAAGAATTGTATTGAATGATTGTTGCAATGTTTGGATTTAAATATTTCTATCAATTTGACGTAAAACTAATATTTGATATTAACTACAACACATATAATCTATGTATCTATTCTATTAAAAAAAATAAATAGATTGACACTTGTCGCATAACTAGATTGGCAATTGGCTTAACTTTCATTTGACATGTGTAATTTACAATTTTTAATTTAAATAATTAATTTAAATTAATTATAGTTACTATGTTTTAAATACTTTGTTAAAAACTCTAGGTTAATAGATGCTCTTTAAAATGGTTAATAAATGAAAATTTTGATTTCTAAGTGTTAATATTAATCTATAGATACTATTAAATGAGTAACTATTTTGCCTCTTGTCATCCTCTCATGATGCCAAGTGGCATATTCTACGTGTGACATTTGTCATTTAGTATTTTCTAAATTAACATTTAATTTTAAATTAATTATAGAATTTTAGGAGTGAATCCCACTAAAATCTCAACAATCAAGACCAAATTTACAATCAATATTTTTAAAACATATTATTTTCAGATTTTTATTTTACTAAAAAATTAATATATATAACTGTAAATGTATATTATTTTAATAAAAATAAGTTGTTAAAAGTAACCATCTACACATGGGTTAATCAATCTATCATTGTTAAAAGGGTTCTACATGTCAGTTAGCGATTAAATAGACTTTCATTTGGATTAACGAGGATATAACATTTGTATTTTACAATGTTTCATCAATAAAATAATAAAATTAAAGTAAATTATTTATAAAAAAAAATCTTCTAACTAGGGTTTTTGTTTTGAAAACTCATAAATATCTCTTCTTATATACTTAGTCACTTATCCAACCGTGTTATCTTACTTTTAGCTTCTTAACGAAGATTTTCACCCTCTAATAAGTTTAAACTCAAGTATTTAAGCATCCCGTGTATACACGGGTAATAAACTAGTTTATTTTATATAACTAATAATTTATTGTATCTCAATTATGTATTGTAGCTAATTATTGTTGGGAAATAGTTTAAGTATACTCAAGCTGTTAGTTAGACTTCTCATACTGTTAGTAGATTTTCTGTGTAAGTACAAAGTTCATGCTGCTAGTTGAAGAAACTCGAGCTGCCAGTATAAAAGTTCAAGCTGCCAGAGCAAAATAACTCAAGCTGCTCAGTTCATGCTGCCAAGTCATTCAAGCTGCTCAACAGTTTCATAAACAGAATGTGCTAATTTTCAGGGAAGATATCTACAAGAAGATTCCAGCATATCTACTATCAGAGAAGTCATAGTCCTTCAAGGAAACACGTCCATAAAGCAATATAAATAGACAGAAGATTGTATAGAAGATATACGCATAGAATAAGAGTTTTCTGCATATTTTGAGTCTGTAATTGCTTTATTGTTCAAGTTTTCTTAAGCCTCTAAGGTTGTAAAACCCTAAGAACAGTTTGTGTTCTTCGTCTAATCAAAACAGATTAGAGGTGATTGTAATCAGTGAATTCAGCAATACAAACAGTCTTGATTACTTCTTATGTTTTATGCTATTATTGATTCTGAAAGTTTTTGTCAAAATAATTAAGTGTTATTCCGCAAACTTCTTAATTAAACTTTGATTCAAAGCAAGATTATTGATTTATACTCTGATAAATTCAAATCAGTTAATCTTGGTTATTCATAATTTTCATAATTTAGATCCTGACAAGTGGTATCAGAGACAGGTCGTTCTTTGTTTTTCAAAGTCGAAAACTTTCTTTCAAATTTTTAATCTTTTTCAATGGAATTTGAAAATAGCAGCAGTGGATCTGGGCAAGGACTCAAAGTGCCTATGCTCAAGCCCACTGAGTTTGAGATGTGGAAACTCAGGATTCAACAGCATATTCAATTCATTGATTATGCCATATGGGAAGCTGTTGAATTTCCTCCTGCAGTTGATCCAGAACTTGATGCTGAGGGAAAACCAGTAAAAACTCCTCCAAAAACTGAACTTGAAAGGAAGGCTAGAATGAATGAAGTGAAAGCACTCACATTATTACAAATAGCCATTCCTAATGCTTATCAACATCAGTTTAAAAAGTTTTATACTGCTCACTCTCTTTGGAATGCCTTAGAGAAGAGGTTTGCTGGTAATGCAAGTACCAAGAGAAATCAAAAGGACCTCTTGAAACAGCAGTATGAAAACTTTTCTGGTGGCAAGAATGAAAACCTCACTCAAATCTTTGACAGGTTCAACAAACTGATAAGTGAACTGGAAAGTGCAAGGGTCAATCTGGATCAAGATGAGGTCAACAGAAAGTTTCTCAGATCTCTTGGAGAAGAATGGACAGTCTATGCTGCACAGTGGAGAACAAAAGACACACTTGATGAGATAGAATTGGATGATCTATACAACAGTCTAAGAGTGTTTGAGACTGAAATTGATGCTAAAAAGAAATCCTTTTCTTATAATCACAACACTGCTCTTTTGTCCTCTGAAAAATCTAATAACTGTGATTCTTTTTCAGGTGGTGATGGCAATTCTGCTGAAACTCATTATGAAGCTTTTGTTGCCAATGATGGATTATTTGCTCTAAATGTTGAAGACTTGGAACAAATCCATCCTGATGATCTTGAAGAGATGGATTTAAAGTGGCAACATGCAATGCTGACCATGAGAGCCAAAAGATTCCTGAAAAGAACTGGAAGGACCAACTTTCAAGCCAAAACAGATGGCAAACCATCTTTTGATAAATCAAAAGTGGAATGCTATAAATGCCATAAGCTTGGTCACTTTGCCAGAGAATGTAGATCTCAAGGTCAACAACCATCAAGGACTTCACAGCCCATCCAAGCTTCCTCATCAACAGCACTTGTCTCTCAAGAACACAATGTGTTTGACTGGAGTGATCAGACAGAGGAAGAATTCCAAAATCAAGCACTGATGGCAGAAACCTCAAATGTCTCCTCAACTGAACTACCATCTGAGGTAAATTCTAAACTCTGCTCTCAATCATGCAAAAATATGGTTAAAAAGTACAGAGATCATAATGAGAGCATGTGCAAAACTCTAGCTAAGATGGAAGAAAGGAGATATGAATATATGCAAGCCATAGAAGATCTGGAAAAACAGATCAATGACTATAAGGATAATGAGCTTCAAATGGGGTATGATAGAAACTATCATGAATGGGAGAAAAAGGAACTCAATAAGAAAATAGAATCTTTGAATAAAAAGGTAGAAGAAACTGAACAGAAGGTGTTAGAGGCTAATGAGAAACTGAAATCTGTTAACATAGATTTAGGTAACTTCAAGTTAGCAAATCAAAAGCTAGAACACCTAATGGAAGTTCAATTCAAAGATAGAGTCAAATCTCAGGTCAATCCCAAAGAAGGAATAGGATACAGAGCTACTCCACCTCCATATAATAACAAGTACATTCATCCAATGAGTGAAGTTGCTGATAGACTTGTCAATGAACCATTAGATGAGTCTATGACTATTGTAGATCCTATCCTTGACAGCAGTCCTGAACCAAAGGAAGATAAGAGTCAAAATAGAGACTGTGACACAAAGAGTGCACCCATAGAAGTCAAAGTTCCCAGTAAGAAAGGAAAAGAGAAGATGAGTGTATGCAATGCTACTCCACAAGTTTCTGTACATTCTAACTGTAACACTGCATCTTCATCAAAAGGAACTAAAAGAGGTAAAACTGTTTCTATCTGCACATGCCAAAAGCATGGTGTTCAAAAGTTTCCTAAACAACAGCAGGTAAGAGGAAACCAGAGAAACAAGAACCAGAAATTGACAGAAAAGTCTGGTGTTCCAATTCAAACTGTCAAAAGATGCTTTCACTGTGGAAGGAAGAATCACTTAGCTAAGGATTGTTTTTACAAACCAGCTGTTGCAAAACAGACTGTGCATCACACAAAATCAAATCCTAAACAGGCAAAGCACTCAAAAGTGAAACCTTCCACAGCAGCTCCAAAGAGAGCAGTTGATCACAGATTCTCAAAAGTTAATAAAAAACAGTCCACACATCAAAAACAAGTTTTGGCAAAGCCTAAATCAAGTTTTAAACAAATATGGTGTGTCAAGGACAAATCTGTTGCTCAAACTGCTAATGCAAAAGATCAGACTGCTAAGTCAAAATCTGATGCTGGTAGTGCAAAAAGTGAAACTGTTAGCACTACTAACACAGCTCAAGCTGCTGGGCACCAAACTGGAGCTGCTAGTGAATCATCTGAGACTGTCAGAAGAAAAGATGATCAAAATAATTGGATACCTCATATCATCACTAAATACTCTCCAAAGACTCCATCAGTAGATCTCACCAAATACAAGAAGTCAAAAACAGTTTTTAGTTATGTCAATGTACAAGGCCAACCCAAAACCAATTTGGTTTGGGTTTACTCCACTACTAACTAAGCTGTTATTTGTGCAGGGCAACCACAGGTCTCCTCATAGGACAAGATGGCATCTGGACAGTGGATGCTCTAGGCACATGACAGGCAATTCTGAATGCTTGTCGAATTTCAAAGGATTTGATGGAGGTTTTGTTGCGTTTGGAGGCAACTCAAAAGGAGGTAAGGTTACAGGTAAAGGTACTGTAAATGCAGGCAACATGACATTCCATGATGTTTTGTATGTTGAACAGCTTAAGTACAATTTATTGAGTGTCTCTCAAATCTGTGACAAACAAAACATTGTTCTGTTCACAGATTCTGAGTGCATTGTTCTTTCAAAGGATTTCAAAATTCCTGAAAATCTTGTTTTACTTAGAACACCAAGAAAGGACAATGTTTACTGCCTAGACACAGCTCTTTTGACTAAATCAAATACTTTAAGCTGTTTAATATCCAAAGCATCATCAAATGAGTCTGCTCTTTGGCATAGAAGGATGTGTCACATGAACTTCAAGTCCATGAATGATTTGGTTAAAAAGAATCTGGTAAGAGGTTTACCACAAAAGGAGTTCATTTGTGATGATCATTGTGTAGCATGCCTTAAAGGTAAGCAACATAAAACTTCTCATAAGGCCAAAGAAGTAAATTCAATCTCATCTGTTCTTCAGCTGTTACATATGGATCTATTTGGTCCAACATCTGTTTTGAGTTTGAAAAAAAAGGGCATACTGTTTAGTCATTGTTGATGATTTCACCAGATTTACTTGGGTTTACTTTCTTAGGTCCAAAGATGAAACTGCTGAGCTTGTTAAGTCTTTTATCCTTAAGATAGAAAACCAATCCAATTCCAAAGTTAAGGTGATAAGATCAGACAATGGAACTGAATTTAAAAATCAAATTCTAAACAGTTTCTGTGAGTCCAAAGGTATTGCTAGACAATATAGTGCACCAAGAACACCACAGCAAAATGGTGTAGCTGAAAGAAAGAATAGAACATTAATTGAGGCTGCTAGAACAATGTTAGCTGATTCTAATCTGCCTATGACTTTCTGGGCAGAAGCTGTTAATACAGCCTGTTATGTTCTAAATAGGGTTCAAGTAGTTCAATCACAAGGAAAAACTCCCTATGAGCTATTCCACAACAGAAGTCCCCTAATAGCTTTCTTCAAGCCTTTTGGATGCCCATGTACTATTCTTCACACTAAGACTCACTTAGGGAAGTTTGAGAGTAAGGCTGAAGAAGGATTTTTTGTAGGATACTCAATTCAAAGCAAAGCCTATAGAGTATACAACAGAGTGTCTAAAACAATTGAAGAAAGTGCCAATGTTGAATTTAATGAAAATACTGCTAACATCAAAGGCACTGGTCCTGATTGGTTATTTGATTTAGATTCTCTAACAAATTCTCTGAGCTTTGCTGAGTTTACTGCAGAAGCTGATGCATACAGGGTTGAAGCTGCTAACACACATTCTCATGCTGCCAATACAATTTCTCATGCTGTTGGCACAAAGTTTCAGACTGCTGCAGATTCAACAAGTTGGGATGACTTCACCACTCTACCACTTCTGTCATGTGATCCTCCAGGGGTCCTGAGCACTCAACATGATGCAAATCCAGACACTGAAGTGCCATTTCCAAGTCCTGACAGCACAGCTCAAACACAAAAGGAAACAGCTCCAGTTTCTAGGCTAGCAGTCCCAACAGCTTCTCAAGCTGTTAGCCTAGAAACTCAAACTGTTCCAGAAACTGAACCATTCACTGGTTCTGATGGAGATGACACAAACCTTGGAACATCCTTCCAAACAGAGAGAGAGCCCACACTAAGAGTTCATAAGTATCACCCTCTCAATCAAATACTGGGTGATCCAAGCACTCCTGTTCAAACAAGGAAGATGGTCCACAATGAGACTGCTGTTGCTGAACAAGCAGTTCCAGAATTCAGCCTAGCTGCTTTTGAACATGCCTGTTTCATGTCTCAACTAGAACCCAAAAAGGCATCAGAAGCACTAAAAGATTCATCCTGGATTGAAGCTATGCAAGAAGAGCTTTTACAGTTTAAAATTCAGAATGTATGGACTCTGGTGGATCTTCCTAAAGGTAAGAGAGCAATAGGTACAAGGTGGGTGTTCAGAAACAAGAAGGATGAGAGAGGGATAGTCATCAAGAACAAAGCAAGACTAGTAGCACAAGGGTACACTCAAGAAGAAGGAATAGATTATGATGATGTCTTTGCTCCAGTAGCAAGAATTGAAGCCATCAGACTATTTCTAGCATATGCAAGTTTCAAAGGCTTTAAAGTGTATCAAATGGATGTTAAGTCTGCTTTCTTGTATGGGACAATTGAAGAGGAAGTGTATGTGTGTCAACCTCCTGGTTTTGAAGACTACAAGTATCCAGACAGGGTGTACAAGCTAGACAAAGCTCTCTATGGTCTTCACCAAGCCCCCAGAGCATGGTATGACACACTGTCATCATATCTTCTACAGAATGGATTCAAGAGAGGCACTCTGGACAAAACACTTTTCACTAAATCCATCAAAGCTGAGATTCTTCTTGTCCAGATCTATGTTGATGACATCATTTTTGGCTCAACTAATGATAAGTTGTGCAAAGATTTTGAGGCCCTAATGCACAAAAAGTTTCAAATGAGTTCAATGGGGGAACTCACATTCTTTCTAGGGCTGCAGGTCAAACAGAAGCCTACTGGTCTATTCATAAGTCAATCAAAGTATGTCAAAGACATACTGGAAAAGTTTGGCTATCAAGACACAAAGGTTGCAAGCACTCCAATGGATCCTCATAAACAGCTTCATACAGACAAAGACGGCATAGATGTGGACATTCATCTATACAGATCCCTTATAGGATCTCTCATGTATCTAACATCTTCTAGACCTGATATAATGTTTGCTGTCTGTGTGTGTGCCAGGTTTCAATGTTCACCAAAGGATTCTCACTTGGTTGCTGTTAAGAGAATTTTCAGATACCTTAAAGGCCAACCACATTTAGGCCTCTGGTATCCCAAAGACTCTCCTTTTGAACTAACTGCATATTCTGACAGTGACTATGGTGGTTGCAACATTGACAGAAAATCCACAACTGGTGGATGTCAATACTTAGGAGCAAGACTGGTCTCTTGGCAATGCAAGAAACAAACAACTGTCTCCACATCATCCACTGAAGCAGAATACGTAGCAGCTGCAAGCTGCTGCTCCCAGGTAATGTGGATTCAAAATCAGCTAAGAGACTATGGTATGAATTTCTTATCCACTCCTATTTATATTGACAATTCAAGTGCCATTAGCATTGTGCAAAACCCAGTGAAATTCCCAAAAACCAAGCATATAGAAATCAGATTTCACTTCATCAGAGATTGTAATGAAAAGAAGTTAATCCAAGTTACCAAAATACATACTGATGATCAGCTAGCTGATCTATTTACAAAACCTTTTGATGTAGGAAGGTTCACTTTCCTAATATCAAACATTGGTATGGTAAACATGGATTAATTGATTTTTATTATTATCAACTCAATATGCTAATTTAAGGGGGAGACACTGTTCCATTGAAAATCTGCACAAATTTACACTAACAGCATGAGTCTTTTCTCATGCTGCTAGTTCATTTTCTCGGACTGCTAGTTATTTTCACTTGATCTGTCAAAGTGTGCAGGGTATTTAGGTAATTTCCCAAATGTGTGCGCGGGACCTAACCTTTTCGAAACCTTTAAAGGTCCCAGTTTCGTTCAGTTGTAACTACCAGTTACATATTCTTCTTCCACGGCCTTCTGCTTTCTCTCTGAACGATACACACATTCTTTTCAAACCCTAAACCCCAAACCGTCGTTTCTTGACCAATGGAGTTCGTAAAAGAGCACAATTGCCTCCCATACACCCTGAAACACACTGACCTTGAACCGTTCCATGAGATGATGGACTTCCTCAGGCACTCCCATATACACTATGCACTCAATATTGACCCCACTATATACATATCTCATATTGAGCAATTCTGGAATCATGCCTATGTTCAAACCATCAATGGAGTGCCTACCCTGACTTCCAAAATCGATGGTACTACCATCAATATCACCGAGGAGTCCATCAGACATCATCTGCATCTTCAAGATGCCACAGGTATAAAAGACCTATCTCTTACTGCTTTACACTTTGGTCTTCAAAATATTGGATATAGGGGTCCTGCTGATTCTTTTACTTTCTTGAAAGCACATTTTTCTCCTAAATGGAAATACCTTGTGCATATTATTCAGCAATGTTTAAGCCCCAAAAGAACTGGTTGGTCCGAATTTTCTTCAAATATTGCCACTGCCTTAGTGTGCTTTTCTACTGGCCAACAGTTTAATTTTTCAAATATGATCTTTCAAGGAATGTTAAGGCATCATTCCTTGAAGCATGGGAAATTTTTGATGTATCCTCGATTTTTGGCAAAAATAATTGCACACACCTGCACTGCTTCAAATTTACATAAGAGGATATATGTTTCCCATAGGCACTCACTATCTTCAATCAAAAGGCTGATAAAGCCAAGTGCCAATTTTGTTAGCATTGATGCTCCATTGCCCTCTGCAATGATGAACATCATCACAAGAAACAGAGGAGAGGGGCCTGAGCAGACACAGCCTAACATTACTGCTTCAACCCCAGGACCCCAACCCACTCCTCATGATACAGATATTCCCACTGATCCTTTTGTACAGCCCACACGCCCACTACAATACTTATATAAAAGGAAAAGGGGACGAGGAGCTCCTTCCTCCTCCTCCCTTAGACAAGAGCCATATATCCCTGTGCAGGAGGATCCTTCTGCACAGAATATCCAAAGGGAACCAATTGAGGACACTCCCAACCTCAATCAGGAGGTGAACATCTCTTCTGAGACTGTTCATATGGGTTCTGTGGCTGGCACTACTGATGTCTCTGCACAAGAGGCACAGGACAGGGCCAACATCTCTAAGACCACACCCATGGCAACAGCAAGTGTGCAAACACGAGCTGGAAGTCCCCAGTACCAAGAAAAGAGGGGCCCAGAGGTTCCTACTTCTGGTGTTAATGTCAGTGATAGACCACAAACACCCCTGGTGTTATCTGATCTTGAGACTAGTCTGCAACTGATGCTCTTAACGGATCCAAAGCTGAAACCTGTTGTAACAATGTTGGAATACCAAATGTCCATCATTGCTGCACAGGGGGCACAAATTCATGCACTCAAACAGGCAGAAGCTGCTCACAATCAGAAACTGGCTAATCTACACAAAGGGTTTACTCTTTGTGGAAATAAGCTCATCAAACTAGAGCAGTTGATTCAAACCCATGTGGCAAAGGTTGTAGGTCCTTCTGACCAAACCAATGCTTCCAAAAAGGGGGAGAATCAGGAAGTTCCTGAACCAGTCCAAGCAGCTCCAACACCAACAGTCCAAGCAGCATCAACAGCTCCATCTTCTAGGCTAGCAGTCCCAACAGCTTCTCAAGCTGTTAGCCTAGAAACTCAAGCTGCTTCTACAAGAGCAACTGGAGTTGTTATAAGAGAAGGTATTCAAGCTCCATCCAGTTCAGTCCAAGCTACATCTTCTGCTACAAAAGATAAGGGCAAGGGTATTCTCATTGAGTCTCCAAAGCACAAGTTTTCTTCCAGAAAAGCCCAGATTGCCTTTGATGCTGAGATTGCCAGAAAATTAGCAGAAGAACAAGATCAGGCCTTAGACCAGCAAACCCATGCCCCAATGCAAGATGATGAAACCTTAGGAGATTACCTAAGAGGGTTTGTGGTCAAGCAAGGTGAAAGGAAGAGGAAGATGCCAACTGGGCATACCAAGGCTGAAAATAGAAGATTCTTAATCAATTTTGCCGTTGCAGCAGACATTCCAAAGAAAATTGCTCAGTCCATGAGTACTGAAAGGCTGCAGGAAATACATGATAAAGAAATGGAGAAAAGAAAGAAAACAAGAGTCTCTTCAGCAGTTCAGCCAGTACCAAAAGTTCAACCGTCCCAATCAGTCCAACCATCAACAAAACCAGTCCAAACTGAAGCTGCCAGTGCACCTGCTCCCACTGATCAACCTACTGTTTCTGTTCCATCATCTGTTAAGAGGGTGATCTTTCAGCACCATTTGCAAAAAGCTATGGAAATAGAAAAGTTGATTGATCAACATGACTTCACAAAGCCAGAAATCAACTACTGGTTTGCCAGGTTTCTGGATGAAAGAAATATAAGGGTCAAGTTTGTGATAAGGAGAGAATCTGGACCAGAAGAGGAGTATGATACATTCTGGCAGATGGTCCATAAGCTGACCAGGGATGAACTAATAAAGATGTACCACATAGGGTCTGTTTCTCAAGTCAGATCTGATCTTCCACAAGTAAAACAACTCATCAGAGATCTAAGTTCAGTTGCTGATGCTGAATTTGCAAGAAAAGAAGTGGAAGATGCTGAGAAGAAAGGGAAGCAGATCAAGGAAGTACATATTTTTGTCAAATCCAGAACCTACAGAATTCAATTCAAAGATGGATTTGGTATTTTCTTCAATCTCGAGTTTTATAATTTTTCAAAAGATATGCTGCTTCAAATAAAATCAGTTAGGATATCTTGTGATAAAGAAGAGATGAAGAGAGAATTTTTGAAGGCTATAGATCAGAAGCTTGCACAATTGTAAGTTTTTGAAAGCCTTGGTTTGTAAATAACAGTTTACTTTTTCATTTCCTTATTTGTATAGAACTTAAAGTCTTGTATAAAGAATTTAAGTTAGGGGGAGATTGTTGGGAAATAGTTTAAGTATACTCAAGCTGTTAGTTAGACTTCTCATACTGTTAGTAGAATTTCTGTGTAAGTACAAAGTTCATGCTGCTAGTTGAAGAAACTCGAGCTGCCAGTATAAAAGTTCAAGCTGCCAGAGCAAAATAACTCAAGCTGCTCAGTTCATGCTGCCAAGTCATTCAAGCTGCTCAACAGTTTCATAAACAGAATGTGCTGATTTTCAGGGAAGATATCTACAAGAAGATTCCAGCATATCTACTATCAGAGAAGTCATAGTCCTTCAAGGAAACACGTCCATAAAGCAATATAAATAGACAGAAGATTGTATAGAAGATATACGCATAGAATAAGAGTTTTCTGCATATTTTGAGTCTGTAATTGCTTTATTGTTCAAGTTTTCTTAAGCCTCTAAGGTTGTAAAACCCTAAGAACAGTTTGTATTCTTCGTCTAATCAAAACAGATTAGAGGTGATTGTAATCAGTGAATTCAGCAATACAAACAGTCTTGATTACTTCTTATGTTTTATGCTATTATTGATTCTGAAAGTTTTTGTCAAAATAATTAAGTGTTATTCCGCAAACTTGTTAATTAAACTTTGATTCAAAGCAAGATTATTGATTTATACTCTGATAAATTCAAATCAGTTAATCTTGGTTATTCATAATTTTCATAAGTTGTAGATCCTGACAATTATAAATAAAACTATGGATTTTATTATGTTTTTCCAGTTATACCAATATAATATATAGAGTTAATTACAAAAATGGTCCCTGTGGTTTGTCCTAAATTTTGGATTTGGTCCCTGAACTTTCAATTTTGCAGAATCGGTCCTTATTTTCATAGTTTGTTTGTAATTTTGGTCCCTCAACCTATTAACTTTTCTAATATGACCAAATTACCCTTATTTTGATACAAACTATAGGGACCATTTCTACAATTAATTTTTTAACTCTTCTTTATTCTTAATTAAATAATTTTTTTTAGTGTTATTTAAATTTAATAATCTATAAAAAAATAGAAAAGAATTATTTAAATATTTATGTTGGTTCATAAATAATTTAGATATTTTTAGTCTTAATTAATTTTAATTTACTATAATCAAAGTGTAAACCAATCAAAATTTATAATCGGAAAAATCATTTATGTTTAGAAATTATTTTTTAAAGGCTTCATAAATAAGAAATATTTTCTCTATAAATATATATATTGGTTCATACATTTATAATAAAAAATATTTATGTTGATCAAACCACAAAGACCATTTATGTAATTGACTCTACTTTATTTTTAGTGTTAATTAACTTTAATAAAATTATAAAAAATTATTTATGAGCCAACAATTTAGTTAAATTTAAAAATATTAAAGAACTTAAATAAATAAAATTTAACGTTTAATTTTACCGAGTTAAAAAAAACTTGCAAATGGTCTAAAACAACTCAATTTTTTTTATTTAACGTATCAATTATTTTATCATTTTAATTTTTATTTTTAATACACCAAAAACGATTTAAAATTTTAGGTCCATATAACATCTTTGAGATTCATGATTAACAACTTTAATCATCAAACTTTGGTTTGTCAGACCTTTACATACAAATCGAGAAATATAAATAGGTTTTTAATCTTTTTCGTCTTTCAATTTGACTTTTCATTTTAATCCGATTAAATCGACACCTTAAAAATTTAAACCATTTAGATTTATCACTTTACCCTTATCACCTTGCTTTGATACAAATGTTAATGGATTATAAAATAGAATCTTTGGCCGATTTTATTTAAGAACAAAGTAAATATATTTGACCTACAAGCATATTTTTATTATAAATTTATGAACCAACATAAATAATTACAGAGTCAAATATTTTTATAATATTTTATATACGAAACCTCTAGAAAATAGTTTCTAAACATAAATCATTTTTTCGATGATAAATTTTGATTGGTTTACACTTTGATTATAGTAAATTAAAACTAATGATCAAGACTAAAAATATCTAAATATGAACCAACATAAATAATTAAATAACTCTTTTATTTTTTTTTATAGTTTATTAAATTTAAGTAACACCAAAAAATAATTTATTTTTAATTAAGAATAAAAAAGAGTTAAAAAAATTAATTATAGAAATGGTCCCTATAGTTTGCATCAAAATAAGGGTAATTTAGTCATATTAGAAAAGTTAATAGGTTGAGGGACCAAAATTGCAAACAAACTATGAAAATAAGGACCGTTTCTGCAAAATTGAAAGTTCAGGGACCAAATCCAAAATTTAAGACAAACCACAGGGACCATTTTTGTAATTAACTCTAATATATAATATTTAAAATTAGTATTGAGTCATAAATCTTTCATAATATTTCAAAGTTTGTACCATTTATTATCGAATTCTACAATTATTTAAAATATAAAATATATTAAAATAATTATTATTGAAACAGATCTGTATGTTATACCGGTAAATAAACTAGTAAAATACTATTTTGGTAGGATCTTAAGATTCCAATCTTGATCATACAATCTGATCTTGTGAATAAAAAATTAATCCTAAGTAAAATCCCGAACTTGATAACCCGCATGTGAGTAAAGATGTCTAAGTTTTCACAAGCTATTATTATAAGGTTTGTAATTTTGATTTGGAGAAGATTTTGTTCATCATCCATAATTCCATGCCATCTTATTGATAATTTACCAAAGAGGTCACCATCCTTGCTTTGTTATTGCCGATAGACGTCAACCATTCCCAATTATATATTAGTGTGTCACATTTTATATACCAATTTATTTACTCAAATAATATACAGATCTGTTTGAATAATTACATTTTAATAATTTATAAATTTTAGAATAATTATAGAATTCAAAAACAACCGGTACAAATTATGAATTTATGAAAGAGATGTGACTTAATATTTATCTAAACATATTATAGAATGAAAAAAATTATTAAAATAATTTAAGAAACCTCCAAATAACTAATGAAAAAATCATAGTAAAATTATTAGTTTTATTTATAATTAATAATAATACATAATTGAGATACAATTAGGGATGACAACGGGGCGGGATTCGGGGCCGGGAATGAAAATCCCGTCCCAGTTTAAAAAAAACGCGGGTATTAACTGGGGATCCCCATCGGATAAGCGTGGAAACCTGCGGGGAATCGGGCAACCCATTTATAAATCAATGATATGAAATTTAATCACATGGTTTATAATTTAAGCTTAAAACGTCCATGTATGTTAAAATTACAATACTAATATTAATTTAAATTTTTATCTCTATCAAATAATAACGAAAAAACATTATTTCAATAAATTATATGTGAATAAATAATTTTTTTAAATTATACATAATAGTTGTATAATATACAAAATTGATAAAAATATTCATCTTTTATATATAATATACATACAATATAAATAGTATGTTGATATTAAAAGTAATCGGGGCTTTAAAGGGGTTATGTAATCGAGTATACGTGGTGGGTATTATCAATACCATACTCGCCTCATCCCCGTTTAACTTAATCGGATTCGGAAAAACCTGTCACGTTTAGATCGGTTTTCGGTTTTTTTTACCATCCCTAGATACAATAAACCTTGTATTGTATTTAAAAAAAAATTTGTTATCTGTATATTTTAGTTTTGACTTTAATTACACAAATATTATGTAAATAAATTTTATTAAACGTAATATATGAATTAATAAATTAATTTTATATACACAAATAAATAGTCACAATGGTATATTTAAATTTATTGTAAACTTTTATATCATAAGTTATAAAAGAAACGCATAAATAAACATGTGAAGTGATTAATAAACAAACAAACAAAATTCATATATTTTAACTACTAAAAGCTTTTACCTCATAATTTGAACATGAAGCTATAATTAGTCATGACAAACATACTCGTGTTATTTACATTTGAAAACGTTCAAAAAGATAATCAATTAATCATTGTCTAAAAATATTATTTTCTTTCTTATCCAAATGAAAAATAAATTTTGGTAGATAGTCCGCAGTGATTTTTCTAATTTATTATTCAAATCCAAATCAAATGGATTCTCGTCAGAGATTCTTCCAATTTTTTCTACTCCCATATTATATACTCTATCTACTGACTCTCATAGGCTATAATAACAGTACCATCACCACCGTTTCACCGCCACCACCACCACCGTTTCACCGCCTTTCTTCTTCCCATTCTTCATCCCCAATCACTCAACAATGAAGTTTCTTCTTCTTAATCTCTTCTTCATCTTCCTTCTCCTTCATTTCTCAAATGGATTTTCAGATCTCGATGCACTCTTGAAGCTCAAAGCGTCAATGGTGGTTGCACCTGCCACGTCTGGATTAAACGATTGGAAACCACCTGAACCTAATTCTATTGTTTCGGATTCACATTGTTCGTTTTCAGGAGTTTCGTGTGATGAAAACTCTCGTGTAACGTCGTTGATCATCTCGAATGTTCCTTTGTACGGAAGTATTCCGCCTGAGATTGGGATTCTGAACAGGCTGGTTAATCTTACGCTTGTATCTGATGAACTCACAGGTGAGCTTCCGGTGGAGATGTGTAATCTCACTTCGATTAGGTTTATTAACTTCTCTACTAATTCGTTGACTGGTGAGTTTCCTGGTGAGATTGTGACCGCCATGACCGAACTTGAGGTGTTTGATGTTTATAATAATAATTTTAGCGGGAAGTTACCGTTGGAGTTTGTGAAGCTGAAGAATCTGAAAACGCTTTTCCTCGGAGGTAATTTCTTCAGCGGGGAGATACCAGATGTTTACTCGGAGTTTCAGAGTTTAAAGAGCTTAGGATTGCAAGGTAACGAACTTTCCGGTCGGATTCCATGGAGTCTATCAAGGATATCGACTCTCGAGGAGCTTTGGCTTGGGTACTACAATAGTTATGATGGCGGAATTCCGCCTGAATTCGGTTCGTTTAAATCGTTAAAACTTCTAGACGCCGGAGGTAGTAATTTATCCGGAGAAATACCGGAGAGCCTTGGGAATCTGAAGATGTTACATACTCTGTTTCTTCAATTTAATAACTTCACCGGTGAAATACCACCTGACCTGTCAGGTTTGGTCAGTTTGAAGTCACTTGATCTTTCCAACAACAATCTCACAGGCGGAATACCGGAGAGTTTTGCAGAATTGAAGAATTTGACACTGCTGAATCTATTCCTCAATCATTTGGCTGGTCCTCTTCCGCCGTTCATAGGAGATCTTCCTGATCTGGAGGTGCTTCAATTATGGGAGAATAATTTCACGTTCTCATTACCGGCGAATCTCGGCCGCAACGGCAAGCTAATTATACTTGACGTTACCGGAAACCACCTCACCGGTACCATTCCAGAGGATTTGTGCAAAGGAGGTAACGGATTATGGTGCATTCACTTGTCATTTCCAAGTTTCTTGTTTTCAATCTCTTCACACATTTATTTAAGAAAAATGCATGAATTTATTATGTAGTTTAGTATTAAAAGTGTTGGATTTAACCTCTTCGCACATTTGTTTGTCATTTCCAATTTTCCAGTTTTTATTACTTTTCAACCTCTTCGCACATTTATTTAAGAGAAATGCATGGATTTATTTTGTAGTTTAGTATTAAAAGTGTTGGATTTAATGGAAAAATTAAAATTTTATTTGAAATTTTTGATGTTAAATAGGGTAGGTCTATTATTTTCATTAAAAAATATGTTATTGAATGATGGCATACTTTTTCATTATTGTGTTTTTATGTAATTGTATTTAGGGTTTATTACGGAAAAAAACAACGTGTTTTCACTTTTTTTTTTTTTTTTTTTTTTTTTTTTGTATTTTTATCCATTTCTTGACATGAAGTTCATGTTGTTTTTTTATGAAAAGGTCCTCAACTTAATTTCAATAAACCAAGAGGACAAAATTAACTTGATATTTTTGTGAAATAAAAAAATGTATGGACGAAAACGCACAAAATTGAAAAATACTTTGGTTTTTTTTTTTAATAAACACTTGTATTTATCATCATAAATCGATGCAGCGATTGGTTTGTTGATTTTCTGGGATTCACTTGCTGGTACATAGATTTTTGTAAAGATTTAAAATCTTTGGATTTCATAAATTCCAACAGTCTTTGTTGTTTAAAAACTCATTCTCCCCTTGGAATTTTTTTACCTTTCTTTGTGTTAAACAAAATTTAGCGTGAATTCTTTGACAAAATCTTGATAATTGAAAATGTTTATACAAATTCTTTGACAGCAAATTCTAAGAAAAAAAAAGTGTGGACATAACACAGAGTTATTGAAAGTGTAAATTTAACCTATTTCTAAATAAGTATTTTTACTTGTATGTTTTTATTGTGTGTAACAGTTGTTTTTGCAGTGAATTTCATTTGCTATTTATATTATAGGAACTTTAAACTAAATTCTTGAAATAGCAATCTACTTATATTGTTTTGTTATGTTTTAAGTGACATTATTATTATTATTATTTCCAAATTTTAAGCCTGCTTTCTATACTGACTTTTTTAGGAATTATGTTGCTATGAATGCCAGAATGGTGTTTCAACGCTTTATTTTTAGTAGAATAAACTTGATCTAAAGAACGATGCTTTTTTTATATTTTGTATAAAATATACAGGGTTAATATTGAAAAACCTTATCAACTTTTTTCATTTCGTGATTAAGTCCCTAAAGTTTTTTCTTATTGTTTGTCCCTAAATTATTTTTGTCTTGTTCAAAAGTGTATATTTGACCTGTTTGACCGGTTAACAATTAAGTAAACTTAGTTTTTACCTGATTAATGTTGAAAAAACCTACCATCTTTTCATAGTTTAACGCTTAAATCCTCAACTTTTTGTTTTATCAATGTTGTTTAACCGGCTAATCCGGCAGCCGGTCAAAAATATATACATTTGAATAAGACAAAAATAGTTTAGGGACTTGAACAATTGAAAAAAAAAAGTTTTAGGACTTAATTGAGAAAATATGAAAAGTTGATTGGGTTATTTCAATATTAACCCAAA
Source organism: Centrapalus pauciflorus (assembly GCA_020465985.1). NCBI lineage: Eukaryota > Viridiplantae > Streptophyta > Magnoliopsida > Asterales > Asteraceae > Centrapalus > Centrapalus pauciflorus. Next base: position 32,608 of record JAANYP010008184.1, read on the forward strand.
TATATTTATAGCTAAATGTTCAAAACTTGTGTATAAAAATATGCTCTCAAGAATTGAAACAAAAAAGGTAACCACAATAAATGTTTTACAAGTTTTGCAGACGTCGTTGTACAAGCTAGGAATTCAAAGAAAAAAATTGACTTGTTTGACTACTGTTATTGACTTCAGGCAAGTTAAGAACATTGATTCTAATGGAGAACTACTTCTTCGGATCGCTTCCGGAAAAACTTGGCGATTGCAAGTCGTTAACAAAGATGCGAATTATGAAGAACTTCTTTAACGGAACGATTCCTGCCGGAATCTTTAACTTGCCGGCACTTACCATGCTTGAGCTCGACAACAATTATTTCAGCTGCGAACTTCCGTCGGAAATGTATAGCCAATCTCTTCAAAGTGTGTCGATTTCGAACAACTGGATCACCGGGAAAATACCTCCGGCGATAGGTGGTTTGGTGAACTTAACAACTCTTTCTCTTGAATCTAATAATTTAGTCGGAGAAATTCCAGAGGAGATATTTAATCTGAAAAGGTTGTATAAGATTAACGTGAGCGGCAACAATCTAACCGGTGTAATACCTGCTTCGATTGGAAGTTGTTCGGATCTAACTTCGATTGACTTTAGTCGAAATGACTTGTACGGTGAAATTCCGATAGGGATTCTGGGTTTGCTAAACTTGAACATTCTCAACGTCTCCCAGAACCAATTGATCGGTGAGATTCCGAGCAAATTAGGGCACATGAAGAGCTTAACAGTGTTAGATCTTTCCTACAATAGGTTCTCCGGCCGAGTCCCTTCCGATGGACAACTCAAGGATTTTAACGATACAATCTTTGCCGGGAACCCCAATCTCTGTTCACCACATGCGGTTCACTGTCCCATCAAATCAAAGCTCAAGGGTCATACTATCGCCACATCGAAAGTCTTGATCATTGTTTTCAGCTTAATCACAGTCGTATTTTGCATCACTTTTGCATTCATGCATATTAGAAAAAAGAAACTTATCAAGAAATCAAAAACTTGGAAACTAACTGCATTTCAAAGGTTAGATTTCAAAGTTGAAGATGTTCTCGTGTGCTTGAAAGACGAGAACGTGATTGGCAAAGGCGGTGCAGGGATCGTGTACCGTGGCTCAATGCCAAACGGTGTTGATGTTGCTATCAAACGTTTAATGGGCCGAAACCACGGATTTGATGCCGAGATCCAAACGTTAGGAAGAATCAAGCATCGCAATATTGTTAGATTACTCGGATACGTATCAAATAAGGAAAGCAATCTTCTCCTTTACGAGTACATGTCCCACGGGAGTTTAGGTGAGATTCTACACGGATCGAAAGGGGCACATTTGCAATGGGAAACACGGTACAAAATAGCAGTGGAGGCTGCCAAGGGCTTGTGTTACCTCCACCATGATTGCTCGCCGTTGATCATACACCGAGACGTGAAATCAAACAACATACTGTTAGATTCTGATTACGAGGCCCATGTTGCCGATTTTGGCCTGGCCAAGTTCTTAATGGATGCTGGTGGTTCTGAATGCATGTCTTCAATTGCTGGATCATATGGATACATTGCACCAGGTACAATTATAGAAGTCTTCAATGCATTTTCTTACCATTCTGATTTATTATTCAATATGATCTGCTGTATATATAGTTATATACTGTTTTAGAAGCTACAAGTACAATTATTAAAGCATCTTTCAATCTGCATTAGTACAACCTTTTATGCAGTAAATCAAGAACCATAACTTATTTGAATTCTAGATTGCCTTTAAGAATTGGTTATTGGTTAGTACTTAGTACCTAGTACACTCCACTATTTACATTATTTACCTGTTTACAAGTTCCTCCAATCTTTATCTTGTTGTACTTTATGCATTAGGTGTTAGTACACTAGTCATATACAGTAATAGGTGTTTCTTTAATGCGCATTGTTGCTTCTGTGTTTTTCATAATTATCAAGCCTGCAATGGCTCTGGTGAAAAATCTTTTTTCATCTCTATCTATCGATTTACCAAGAATTCAGTGGTATTGGAATTAAATTTGAGTACCAAAAGACGATATCTTTACTTCCGTACTCGTGGGTTGATAACGATACCATTGATAAATGATTTCAAGATTTACATTTTATTTCGAAACGTTTTTTATTTACTTCTAACTTTCGTGCGAGATTATAGTTTGTTCTTGTAAGTTGTAACCGAGCTTAAAATCAGCACCAGAATGTGAAAGAACTTTAAACCTTATAATAAAAAAGCTTTATTCATGTCAACTGTAAAAGAGGTCACGCATGACGCAACAATACGATTGAGTTGCTTTAAGGGTGCAAACGAGCCGAGCCCGAGCCCGTTTAAGTTCGAGCTTGGCTCGTTTGAAAGGTACCAGGCTCGAGCTCGGCTCGTTTGGAACTCTGTATGTAAACCTCAAGCTCGAGTCGTGAATAGTTTTCCAAGCTCGGGCTCGGCTTGGGCTCGACTCGTTTATTATATTTTTTAATTAACATTTATATAATTTTTTATATATTATATTTAACTTTTTATTTTTATTTATTTAATCTATATATTATATATTTATTAATAGGCTCGATATGTGAAGCTTGGGCTCGGACTCGAGTTCGTTTATTAAATAAGCTCGAATTGAGGCTCGAGGTCGTTTAACTCGAGCTTTTTAACGAGTCGAACTCTAGTAGCTCGACTAATTTAGACCCCTAGTTTGCTTACACTGATTGAATCAAAATATTCAAAATTTCAAAATAACCTTGATGTATTCTTTAATCTGATTGTACCTCATGCATTAGGTCAAGTACATTGTAAAATTGTCATAATCTGATTCTTTTAATTATTCATATGTGTTACTGTGTTGATGACAGAGTATGCATACACCCTAAAAGTGGATGAAAAGAGCGACGTCTATAGTTTTGGAGTTGTGCTTCTTGAATTAATAGCGGGTAAAAAGCCCGTTGGTGACTTTGGTGATGGCGTGGACATAGTGAGGTGGGTCAGGGAAACGATCTCAGAGATCCCTGAGCCATCAGATGCTGCTGCTGTCCTGTCGGTGTTGGATTCGAGGCTCAACGGATACATTCTCTCGAGCGTCGTAGATATGTTCAAGATTGCAATGATGTGTGTCGAGGAAGAGAGCACGGCTCGCCCTACCATGAGGGAAGTCGTTCACATGCTAACAAACCCTCCTCCGCAACCGTCGTGCGTACTCGCTCATTGAACAAACATGCTGTTCGTTGTACAGGAGAGACTTCTGGTGCTTTGGAATATGAATAAAGTCAAACAATCAGGTTAGAAATCGAATCTACAACTCTCATTGCAATGGGGGATACAATTAACAGTTCTAAACTAAGTACAACTTGTTTGATTCACGGGTCGTGATTAACAAAACAAATTGTAACGAGTTTGGATAATTTTGGGTCTGTAAAAGACCAAATTATGGTTGTTCTTGAACACAGAACACAACCGAAGTCGAAAATATGATGTTTAACTATGTAAATTATAGAATGGTTGCCATATTATAGCTTTACAAGTGTTCTTTTGAAGTTTCTAACTCATGTTAGTAGAAGGCATTCACTCCAATTCCCCCTTACTTTTGAGAAGGGTGAGCGACGGAGCCGATTTTCCGAACCCGGCCCGGTACCGACCGATACCGAATTAATATATTCGGTCCGGTACTCGGTTTTTGAATTAGTTGAAAATCGGTTTTCAGTACTCACGGTTTTGGTACCATATTTAATCCGAATCTCTTATTTCGGTACCATATTTATACTGAACCGGTACCATATAAAATTAATTGATTCGGCATTCGGTCCTTCCACATCTCTTATTTTATTTTTGGTTTCGGTACGGTCCGAGTACCGAACTCACCCCTATTTTTGAGTGGTTTTGATGACAAGTCAAACTTGTATAAGAATGACATGTCAGCAACATAAACTTGCTTAATCGGTCATTTTCACCAAAATAAAAGTGGTGTTATAAAAAATAGTTTTAACTGTTAAAATGCCTAAATAAGAAGGTTTGTTTCCTTCGATCGAATGGGAATTGATCTGTATTTTTTCCGAATGCCACCAATTTGACCAAGGTAGTTTTATTAATATCTTTTGCTTAAAATCAATTACAGGCTTGTTTGTTTTCTGCAATAAGTTATTTTAGAGCATTTATATTTTCACATGGAAAGATGTTTTGTTCTAACTGCATGTATGAAAAGGGTTTGGACATTTAAATGAAAAAAGAAAGTAAGATATTGGCATGGCCGTCTCATGGATTTTAGAGGCCCTGTGCTTGTGATTACAACATAGTTCCTTAAGGATTTTAAATAGTAAATTGGTCATTTTGAGACTCAATTTAATAGGTAAAGTCGAGTTCATGAATAAAAAGAAACTGATTAGTGAGAAATTAAAATAAATAATACGAATCAAATTGAATTTGACATGAATGTCATTTTAACGCACCGATGCACGACGTATACATGTCAATTACCGAAATTTTTGTTGGTCTAAATTTAGATATTTATTATAACCGTGAGGCCCTACTAAATTGGGGGCCCTGTGCGGTCGAGCCTTTCGCACACCCTAAAAGCCACCCCTGGATATTGGAAATATGATATTTTTAAAAAATGGAAAAAAAAGAAGAAGAAAAGTGAAAAGTGAAAACAAGGTTTCATGCTCTTAGAAAAGTAAAAAAATTTTCTTTAACTAAACAAAGATGACCGGGTCAATCTCTACAATCTTTCGGAGCATCGATTTTCATATGGAAAGACACATTCAAATAAATATTTGATGAACATATGTTAAACAAATTGGAGATTATGTAACAATTTTTTTTTTAATACATCCATAAGTAACTTACTTTTATTTTTCATTTTTAAAACTATATCATATTATTGTCCTTATGTATTTATATAAGTTTCATCTTGTGTTCACCTTCTATGATCAAACCATCACATCCGGTCACTCGCTTTTCGTTTTTTCAGTCATCGTTCCAAAACCGAAATCAATCCTAGAATCAGAAACATAAGCAAAATCATTCATTCATCCCGTGAATCAAACAAAACTAGATGAAGAATATTTTACATAACAACTTTATATGAATGACAAATAAATCGATTTGAACAAATCCTAAACAAATGAGATGAACAACCTAAAAACAAAATTCGCCTTTTGTGTAACGTATGTTCAAAACGAAACTATTGTGTTTAGTTAAAGATAGTAATTTTTTTGCTTTTCAGTTTTTTGTTTATAATTTTTACGTAAATTGTTTTGTAAAATTAGAAAAGTTGTTTAGATTATGTATATTTCAATTTTAGGAAAACGATTGCGTTTAGTTCACGAAAACTAGTCATTTTTCAATTTCAGTTTTCATGATATGGTTTTTAGAAAAAAAAAACAAGGGTTTCTATGAAAAGTGAAAACTTGTTTAGATGATTAAGTTTTTGTTTTAACAAAATTAAGATAGGTGATTATAAAATAAAAAAATAGGTTAGGTGATAGAAAAGTAAGAGAGAGAAAGAGAGTATTATAAGAATATAGGATAGATAATAGAAAAGTAAGAGAGAGAATATGAAAAGTGTTATTTAGAAAAGTGAAATGAAAATTTATGAAATTGTTATAAAGTAAACAGATTTTCATTTTTGTTGAAAAGTGAGATGAAAATTTTAGAAATTTTCGATAACTAAACGCACCCGTTTCTAGAAAAATTTTAAAACTTGTATAGAGGATGTAGTAGAAATAGATGATATAAAAACTAAGAGGGTGTTTGGTTTTGCGTTATGAACCAGATTATCAGCTTATTACGTTACAATAACGCAAATAATTAGTTTAAAGTGTTTGAATTGCATACGTTAATAAGTGATTATTTGCGTTTAGCGTTAATCTTACCACACTTTTTCATAAGCTAAAAATTGTAGCTTATTTGCTACATAAGTGATTATTTGGTCATTTTACAAGTAAAAACGCAAATCCAAACACTTTAAAAACTGATTATTTGATAATTATGATAGCAAACAACAGAAGCTAAACCAAACACTACATTTCCTGCAGCACTTTTTGTTACAGCTATTATCTGATTATTAGTTTTCAAAACGCTACAGCACTTTTTCAAACGCAAATCCAAACACCCTCTAAATATAGGGTTGATAATAAATTAAATGAACAAGCTAGTGAATTATTCAAAAATTGATATTTAAAAAAAAAAGTTATAAAAAAAACTAACGTACTTTTGATATTTTTTGATATAATACATGTACCAAAAACGTTTTCATAAAAGTTTTTCAACTTGAAAATTTTTACGAATTATGTTATTTGACAAGTCTTCTAAAGATTTTTTATATGTTTTCATAAAATTTTGTTAAGTTAAAAAGACTTTTATGGAAAAATTTATGTGCAATGATTTTTATGAATACGTTTTTAAGTTATTTTGGAAACATTTTTGGTGCAATGACTTACTCGAAAAATACTGAAAGTGTGTTGATTTTTCACATTGTTTACCTTTGAAAAATGAAATGGAAAATAAGTAATTGTTGTTAACTAAAACAAGTTTTCATGTTATTAGAAAGATGAAACGAAACAGTAAAGTTTTTTCTTTAGTTAAACAAAAATGACTGAACTACAATATTTTGAAGCATTGATTTTCACATCAAACTAAGGGTTATATGTTAAAAATAACAACAATTTTTTGTATTTTTATCGTTTATAGCTACAGTATTTATTTATAATTAATATCAACAACTTTTATATTTTTCTTACCGATTATAACCATTTTTACTTGGAAATCTGTTATAACAGGTTACAATCCATTAACAGCCAAAAAATTTATTTTTTTTAACCGATAATAGCAATAACTTTGTTATCATCTTTCGATAATAACAACAAATGTTAATTTTTTATCAATAAAGAGACATATCATATTAAAAAGCTATTTATCTTTAACTTATTATTGTTTTAAAAAAAGCAATGACCAAAAATAATAACAACTTTTGTCATTTTTATCATTAAAAGTAACATTATTTAATTTTTATTATTAATAACATTGAATTTTATATTTTTTTTATCGTTTATAGTAACAACTTTTTATTTTTCAATCAATAATAGTAAATGGTGATCTGCAAACCTGTTTAGCAGGTCACTAATTTTTCAATTATCAAAAATAGTTACATCCTTTCATATTTTTATGGGAAAATTATACAAAAAACCATAAAAGTATAAAAAATTTCGATTAAGTCCTCGTTTCATTTTCTTTTTTCTATTAATTACCCAAACTGCGTAAACCTTTTTAATTCATCCGTCAACCTGCTATATCAGGTCAACATACTTATACCTATTTTGTAAAAACCAGCTAAGTATAAATTTTTCTGATTAAGTCCACCACTAATTTTTGTTGTTGTTATTATTATTGAAAATCTTTTGATTATAATAAAACTATTTATTTACGATTTTATTTTTTTTCTTAAGTTTTAAAATTATTTTTTTATATTTACTTTGGATATTTATTTATCTTTATATTACAATTATATAATATATCATTGTTTCTTTAATATTATTATATGAAATCTTTTGATTTTAAACTTTTCAATATAAGAACACAAATCTTTCTTCTTCTTTTTTCAAACTTTTAAAAACATTGTATCATTCCAATTTCATCTTCCAATGATATTAAATACTTGTAACCATTTTCATTTGAAAAAACGGAATGGATTACAGATTGTTACGTATTTTGAAACGAAAATAACTACATTATTTATTAACGACTAAAACTTAAAAGTGGACGAGCTCGTTGTTTTTTTCGATCGGAAAAATCCATAATCAATATAGCTATAATTATTTTAGTTAAGGGTTCATCATTTTTTTTATCGTCAATAAATAGTTGTAGCAATTTTCGTTTGTAAAAATGACATGAGTTGTAGTTTTATACAGTCAAAAATTGGAATAGATCATACTTTTTTATTCATTTGAAATATGTAAAAGTTAATTGAAGTTTTTTAGTTGTGGGATTTATAAGAAAAAATAATTTAGTTGATGGATTTATATGACAAAATAATTTAGTTGAATTTAAAAGTTGATCATATTAGATATGGATATATATAGTTTAATTTATATATTATTTTTTAAAAACTATAAATGTTACGTGTCGATTCATGGTGATGACAAGTGACTTAATGAGAGTTGAGTATATTTACTTTTTTATTAGTAAATATAGATATAAATTAGTAAAATCTATATATAATAGAATCTAATTATGGAAAAAATTAACGAGTTAAATTTAGAGAGATGAGGTAGTGACACTTGGCATGCGATATTTTTCTTTTAATAATAGATGTTTTTCATTTATATATATATATATATATATATATATATATATATATATATATATATAGTTTAGATTATTATGTGTACTATTTATATCAATTCATATTTTTTAGAATTTCTAAAAAACGGATTGATAATTTATTATAATTGCTACTAGTAAGTAATAATAATAGAAAATTTTAAAAATAAAAGTAGATTTTAAATTTTATAAATTAGTTAAAATTTAAAAGTCAATACTTTTGTAGAATATTTATGAATGAAAACATATGAAACATAAGAAGGAAAAATTGTATCTAATTTGTCAACATTTTATACTTAATATGATTTAACTAAAAAATTTATGTTATATTAATAAATAAATATCTCTTTTAAGATATTAATTATACAAAATAAATACAATTATAATATGCGTGTATCAAAGTTAAAGACAATATATATGTTTTAGTTATTAGTAAGCTATTGGTTTAATTGTCTTTAATATACTAAATTGAAGTGATTAATGTAAGGAAATAAATTAGTAAAAAAAGATAAAAAGTTATTTATATATGTTTTAATTAATTAAATTTATTATTGAATAGTTCTAAATTAGGAAAAAGAGCGGAAAAATTAAAAAGTAATTTGCTTATAGGATGACCCGAGCCGCAGCTCCTTCGAGTTGACACTCGGCATAAGGAAAACCAACCATCTGAGGCAAACATAACATCGGGGATGACTTACTGTCTATCCTGACCACAAAGGTGTCAAACTCTTGGTCATATAGCACAGTAACATCAGAGTACAGATGCGACCACGCAGGTCCATCAATAGGATGCACAACAAATGAACGGACATGCAACAAGTATGAATGTGCATCAATACATATAAGCAAGTTAGTAGAGTGTGAAACGATAATGAAACAACATGCCTCAGCAGGCAAAGCAAACATAAAGCAGATGCAGACATATTAAAAAAATCAAAGTACCCCACTGTGGGTTAAACAACACCACAAGGGACCTGTTAAGTCAGTTGTAACAACACATGGTGTCAATAACTGTTTAATTTTATAAGTTTTGCAATATTTAATCTCAATTCGGATCCATGTCCGAATTCGGACCCCCCCCCCCCCCCCAATTCGGTCCCCATAAGTTCGAACCATAGCTAAGTTCGGACCTTAAGTCAAATTCGGACCACATTCTAATTCGGACCAAACTATGTTCAAATCCCATGACAAATTCGGACCCCATTACAAGTTCGGGCCCATCCGAAGTTCAAAACTTAGCAATTATTTCCTTTGTTTTGAACATCAGTAGTTCGGACCATATCCGAAATCGGACCAGATCCGAGTTCATCTGGGATCCGAATTCGGATCTACTGTATTCGAACTTGTGCAGTTTTGTATATATTCCAGATTTAATTCTATGCTTTTGTACTTTATCCAATATTCGAAATAATTTATGCCAACTTAAAAACACTTATTTTCATCCACTTTAACACTAATATTAACACCTTTTTGTACCAAATTACATCCTTTTTGACCATTTTTGTTCATCCATCGAACACACACTAAAAACACACACAAATCTTCAAAAATCATACTTATAGTGTGAATCTGATGCTGAAATTTAATATGTAGCTTCATATACACTAGATTTAAACAAATCTTCAACTATATAACACATACATCCATAATTGAATCTCCAAAATCTAATTTTCGGTTCATATAAAAAAACCGAACCAAATGTTCCCAAATTCGAAACTTAAAGAGATATTTACCTTAATTCGATGATTGCAGATGTTATAGTTCCTTCCTAGCAATCTTGTTTCAAATTTTTAGCTTCAAATATCAACTTTTGATGATCTTGAATTTTAGAGAGAGAGAGAGAGAGAGCCGAGAGATGAGAGTTTTTGAGAGAGAGAGTGTTTGGTGAAAATGAAAGACATGCAAGTCTTTCCTCCCTTTTATTCCAAATTTCAACTTTGGCACCTTTAGTCCCTCAACTTATCCGGTTCCATTAAAATACTGATTTTATGAAACAAAAGAATTCTATCTTTTATTTATTATCCTTAATAATCTAATAATTATTTTCACTTAATAATTAAAAATTCTAAATTTCCATAATATGCAACCAACTTTATAATCAATTCAAATTTCGTACAAACTTTCATAATTCAACTTAAATTACATTAATTTAAACATTCATCTAATTAAACCTCAATTGCAAAAATTTAAATATGAGGATGTTACAGCATGAGCTCCACCACGCTCAAACTTCGTCCTCGAAGTTACTCGGATCCAAAAAGTTGCGGATATTTCTTTAACATTTCAGACTTAGTCTCCCAGGTATGATTCGCTCCTTTGTGATGCTTCCAACGTACAAGCACCATCTCAAACTCTTTGCTTCTTAATTTCTTCACTTTTGTATCTAACACACACTCCGGCTCCTCCATATAACGAAGTCTTTCATCAATTTGTAACTCGGTGTGATCAGCCCAATCTTCATTTCCGGTAGTGAATGACTTCCTGAGATTTCCTACATGGAACACCGGATGTATGCCTGACATTTCTTCCGGCAACTCCAAACGGTACGACTGATTTCCAACTTTTTATATTATTTTGAATGACCCGACGAATCTCGGAGCCAACTTTCCTCTTTTCACAAATCGTGTAACACCTCTCATAGGTGACACCTTCAAATAAACTCAATCATTCACATCAAAGTTGATTGGCTTGTGCCTTCTATCGTGATAACTTTTCTGGCGATCCTGGGCCGCTTTCATATTCTGTCTCACCAACCGAATCTTCTCATTCGTTTCCTGCAATAATTTCGGCCGTGCAATCGGTGTTTCGCCGGTTTCTCTCCAACATGTAGGAGTCCTACACCTTCTCCCATATAAAGCTTCAAACGACGCCTTCTTTATAGTTGCATGGTAACTGTTATTATACGAGAATTATATCAGCGACAAATGATCGTCCCAATTGCCTCCGAGATCCAATACACATGATCTCATCATATCCTCCAAGGTAAGGATTGTTCGTTCACTTTGGCCATCGGTTTGCGGACGATAGGCCGTACTCATAGCGATCCTTGTACCCAACCCTTCTTGCAAAGCCGACCAAAAGTTTGAAGTAAAGTGGCTATCCCGATCAGATACTATAGACTTAGGTACTCCATGTCTAGAAACAATTTCGACCATATAAATCTGTGCTAACTTTTCCAAAGAATAACTTTCCCGAATCGGTATAAAGTGTGCCGATTTGGTCAACCTATCAACAATCACCCAAATTGCATCGTGTTGACGCCTAGTTTTCGGCAACTTCGTAACAAAATCCACGGTGATGTGTTCCCACTTCCATTCCGGAATGGGAAGCGGTTGCAGACTACCATATGGTTGCTGATGTTCGGCTTTTACTAACCGACAAGTTCTACATCTTTCAACATACTGGCCTATATCCTTCTTTAATCCGGGCCACCAAAAGTCTGCTTTCAGCTCATTGTACATATTTGTACTTCCAGGATGTACAGAAAACTTAGACTGATGTGCTTCTTCTATGATCACCTTTCTCATGCCCCCAAACTTTGGCACCCAGATTCACTAGTTTCCATATTCTTAAGTTGCACTCTTATATCCTCAGCACTAACATTTTCGTCTTTCAAGGCTTCCTCTTGAGCGGCCTTAACATCATTTATAATTGTAGATGTTAGCATAGTAGACGTCATCACGTAGCAGCAATCCTTAGCATAAGCTTTGCGACTCAAAGCATCGGCTACCACGTTAGCCTTTCCGGGATGATAAAGGATCTCACAGTCGTAATCCTTTATAAGTTCCATCGACCTACGTTGTCTCATATTAAGTTCCTTCTGGCTGAAAATGTACTTCAAACTCTTATGATCCGTGTATAACTGACACTTAGTTCCATAGAGATAGTGTCTCTATAACTTCAAAGCAAAAGTAACTGTTGTCAACTCAAGATCATGAGTTGAGTAATTCTTCTCATGATGCTTTAACTGTCTTGAGGCATACGCGATTACCTTTCCACGCTGCATCAGTACAGCTCCTAACCCCAGTCTTGATGCGTCCGTGTAAACCACAAAATCATCATTGCCCTCTGGTAGTGCAAGTATCGGTGCTTCACTTAGCGTCTTCTTCAAGATATCGAATGCCTCTTGTTGCACGGTTTCCCAAACAAAAGATGCATTCTTCTTTGTTAATGTAGTCAAAGGAACTGCAATCTTTGAGAAGTCCTTTATAAACCTCTTATAATAACCCGCCAACCCCAGAAAACTTCTGACCTCAGTAGCTGAACGAGGCGGCTCCCAATTCTTTATGGCTTCGACCTTAGCTGGATCTACAGAAATCCCAGCTCCCGAAATAACATGTCCAAGAAATTGAATCTGTTGCAGCCAAAACTCACATTTCGAGAATTTTGCATACAACTTCTCTTTTCTCAATAATTCCAACAGTTCCCTTAGATGTTCAGCATGCTCAGCTTCAGTTTTGGAATACACCAATATGTCATCAATAAACACAATTACCGATTTGTCTAACATCGGTCTACATACCCTGTTCATCAGGTCCATGAAAACAACTGGGGCGTTAGTTAACCCAAAAGGCATCACCAGAAACTCGTAATGCCCATATAGAGTTCTGAATGCTATTTTAGGCACATCTTCTTCTCGTACCTTCAACTGATGATATCCTGACCTCAAGTCAATCTTAGAAAACACACTTGCTCAATGTAGCTGATCAAACAATTCATCTATCCTCGGCAACGGATACTTGTTCTTAATTGTCAACTTATTCAGCTCCCGGTAATCGATGCACATCCTCATCGTGCCATCCTTCTTTTTAACAAACAATACCGGTGCTCCCCACGGCGATGAACTCGGTCGAATGAAACTCTTGTCCAACAACTCCTGGAGTTGTTTCATCATTTCTTGCATCTCTGTAGGAGCAAGGCGATACGGAGAACGAGCTACCGGTGCAGCTCCAGGGATCAGATCAATTCGACATTCCACTTGTCTCTCAGGCGGCACGCCAGACAAGTCTTCCGGAAACACATCCGGGAATTGTGATACAACAGGCACATAGGCCAAAGTCTTCTTCTCAGCCTTGACATCAATTGCATATGCCAGGTAGGCGTCACACCCCTTTGCAACAAGCTTTCGGGCTTTTGCAATGGTCAACAGACATGAATCCCCGCTTCTCCTATCCCCGTAAATACAAATCTCACGCCCCTCCGGAGTAGTTATCTTTATCATCCGCTTCTTACAAACTATGTGAGCTTCATTCTCAATCAACCAATCCATCCCGACAATTACGTCAAATTCACTAAACTCGATCGGAATCAGGTTCAAATTGAAGACTACATCTTCAATCACTAATGTGCAGTTACGGTATACGTGATCTACTTTGACTAGAGTGTTACTAGCAGTTTCTATGTCAAGTATAGTAGATAGCTTAGACAGTGGCATGGCAAGTCGTTGTGCAAAAACAGTAGACACAAAAGAGCGGTTGGCACCAGAATCAAATAATACTCTTGAAGGCAAGGAGTTTACAATAAACGTACCTGTAACCACCTCCGGGTTTTCCCTAGCCTCTTCTGCCGTTATATGAAAAGCACGAGCCGGTGCCCTTTGTGGCTGGTTCCGGCGTTGACTGAACCACCACTAGATCCTCCACATGACCGGGTTGAAGATGGAGCAGCAGTTGCTGGAGCGTTCTTTCGACAATTCCTATTATAGTGCCCCCATACCCCACACTTGTGACAAGCATCGGCTCTTCGTGGACACTCGCTCTGAAAATGACCCAACTCTCCACAACAAAAGCAAAGGCGTCCATTAGTGCACTTGCTAAAGTGTTCCAGATGACACTTGTTACAATATAATGGCTCGGTGTTGATGGAGTATGCACGAGCACGACCAAAAGAACTAGACTGTCGACGGTAAGATTGTTGCGGTGAATATTGCGATGATCGTGAAGAACCAGAGTAGCCTCATTCGCGCTGACGTTTCGATGGTGAAGGTTGAGTTGGGTTAGCTGAAGCAGCAGCAGACCCCATTACATACCCTGACATACTCAGAATCTGCTCCACATTCCTGGCGGCTTCCAGTAGGCTAGCAAAAGTGGGGTAGCGTACGTTGCTCATCACCCTTCGGATTTCCAGATCAAGACTAGCCTCAAACCTGGTCACTTTCCTTTCTTCTGTATCCACCTGATGAGGCGCGAACAAACTTAGCCTCGTAAACTCTACTGCATAATGGGACACAGACTTAGTCCCCTGAATCAGTGTCATGAACTTTGCCTCAAGTCTTCGGCGCTCATCAGCCGGACAATATTGCTGAGTAAAAACTTCCGTGAACTCAGTCCATGACATAACAGATACCTTCTCCAAAGTTAAAGCATTCACCATCGAATTCCACCACATTACTGCGTCTTTGGTGAACATAGCAGTAGCGAACCGGACCATGTCCTTCTCAGCACAATCGCTGATTCGGAATATCCGTTCTGTGGCTGTTATCCATTCCAGAGCGGCAACAGGATCACCCAGTCCATTAAACTCGACTGCATAATTTCCCTTAAAATCCTTAAACCGACAACCTCTGGGCTTGTTAGATGACCCAGTATTGTTATATTGTTCGTCATTGTTTCCCTCTCTTTCCTTATTCTTCCTCTTATCTTCTCTTCGCTTAGCTTCGGCCTCATCTCGAGCCCAAAACTGGTCTTGAATCATCCGATTTTGTTCAGCCATCATGGCTAGCATCATTTCCCTTGTTTCTTCGGGTGTCATTCCTCCTCCAGACATGTTCTGAAATATGAAACATATAACTTATTTAGTAACATGTCATTTATTTAGAGACACCACCCATTTGTCCCTTATGATAGTCAATGTCCTATGATTACTAGATCGTAACCTATCTTAGTTCAGATCATTACTTAAAATCACTACATATCATCACTTAATGTTTGAGACCAAGACCTCACGGACACTTGAATCTCAAACTACTGCTCTGATACCAAATCATGTGACACCCTTGCCACATTTAACCATAATTACATAACACCCAGGATTAATCACCAACATACAATTACATAATGATCTGATAACTTAATTAAAGTGCGGAAGCATTAGAGTACATAAATAAAATAATACAAATTTGCCAAACACTCTATGGTGCTACAAGGTTACATGTCTAAGTCTACATACTCAGAAGTATTACATCATCCCAAATTATTACAACAGTGTTCCCATAGATCTGTTACCAAGATACACAGTAGATTTCTTCAATCACTTCAACAGATCGACGACCTAGCTAGATGGTCCCGCATCAGATTTTCCTTTTCCTGTAAAAAGTCAACAACTGAGGGGTAAACGAATGCTTATTGAATACCAAATGATATTACACATTCTGCAAATCCTTATGATGCCACCCAGAGTAACCGCGGTAACACATACCGTATACTCCACACGTACTCAAAGTACGCAAACCCGAGCTGCAGCTTCTTCGAGTTGACACTCGACATAAGGAAAACCAACCATCTGAGGCAAACATAACATCGGGGATGACTTACTGTCTATCCTGACCACAGAGGTGTCAAACTCTTGGTCATATAGCACAGTAACATCAGAGTACATACGCGACCACGCAGGTCCATCAATAGGATGCACAACAAATGAACGGACATGCAACAAGTATGAATGTGCATCAATACATATACACAAGTTAGTAGAGTGCCAAACGATAATGAAACAACATGCCTCAGCAGGCAAAGCAAACATAAAGCAGATGCAGACATATTAAAAAAATCAAAGGCACTCACAGTGGGTGCATTATTAAACTTCAAGTTAATTTTATTTCTCCTCGGGCTTTCAACCGGATCCACAAAGTACCCCACTGTGGGTTAAACAACACCACAAGGGACCTGTTAAGTCAGTTGTAACAACACATAGTGTCAATAACTGTTTAATTTTATAAAACTAAATTTTATAAGTTTTGCAATATTTAATCCCAATTCGGATCCATGTCCGAATTCGGACCCCCAATTCGGTCCCCATAAGTTCGAACCATAGCTAAGTTCGGACCTTAAGTCAAATTCGGACCACATTCTAATTCGGACCCAACTATGTTCGAATCCCATGACAAATTCGGACCCCATTACAAGTTCGGGCCCATCCGAAGTTCAACACTTAGCAATTATTTCCTTTGTTTTGAACAGCAGTAGTTCGGACCAGATCCGAGTTCATCTGGGATCCGAATTCGGATCTACTGTATTCGAACTTGTGCAGTTTTGTATATTTTCCAGATTTAATTCTATGCTTTTGTACTTTATCCAATATTCGAAATAATTTATGCCAACTTAAAAACACTTATTTTCATCCATTTTAACACTAATATTAACACCTTTATGTACCAAATTACATCCTTTTTGACCATTTTTGTTCATCCATCGAACACACACTAAAAACACACACAAATCTTCAAAAATCATACTTATAGTGTGAATCTGATGCTGAAATTTAATATGTAGCTTCATATACACTAGATTTAAACAAATCTTCAACTATATAACACATGCATCCATAATTGAATCTCCAAAATCT
Source organism: Centrapalus pauciflorus (assembly GCA_020465985.1). NCBI lineage: Eukaryota > Viridiplantae > Streptophyta > Magnoliopsida > Asterales > Asteraceae > Centrapalus > Centrapalus pauciflorus. Next base: position 49,494 of record JAANYP010008184.1, read on the forward strand.
AATTTTCGGTTTATATAAAAAACCGAACCAAATGTTCCCAAATTCGAAATTTAAAGAGATATTTACCTTAATTCGATGATTGCAGATGTTATAGTTCCTTCCTAGCAATCTTGTTTCAAATTTTTAGTTTCAAATATCAACTGTTGATGATCTTGAATTTTAGAGAGAGAGAGAGAGCCGAGAGATGAGAGTTCTAGAGAGAGAGAGTGTGTGTTTGGTGAAAATGAAAGACATGCAAGTCTTTCCTCCCTTTTATTCCAAATTTCCAACTTTGGCCCCTTTAGTCCCTCAACTTATCCGGTTCTATTAAAATACTGATTTTATGAAATAAAAGAATTCTATCTTTTATTTATTATCCTTAATAATCTAATAATTATTTTCACTTAATAATTAAAAATTCTAAATTTTCATAATATGCAACCAACTTTATAATTAATTCAAATTTCGTACCAACATTCATAATTCAACTTAAATTACATTAATTTAAACATTCATCTAATTAAACCTCAATTGCAAAAATTTAAATCTGAGGATGTTACAATAGTAACATATCAAATTAAAAACTATGTTTTTAGAGTAGGGAAAATTGCGCAAAAAACCTCTAAGTTGGACCATTTTTGCGATTAAAACCCCCAACCATTTTTCATTGCACAAAAATCTCCAACTGGTAAAAACATTGTAAATTTGGATTTTTTTCAAAAAATCTGACTTGAAACTGAGTTAGCCGGTTGCAAATTGATGACGTGTAAAACTTTTAAATAGATTTTTTAATTTGGTAAAACCCTCCAACCAGCAAAGATAATTAAAATTGAGTCTTCACTGATTGAATTTTAATGACATGAATATTTATTAAACTTTTATTTATCAAACCAATAATTCGTCTCTCAATGAAACCTCCACCATCTAGGCTAGCGAATCTCACTGTTTTGGCTGGTCATATTCAGATGCTAAAATGGAATATGAATAAATGAAATTGAACATAAAGCTGAACCGAAAAATGCAACTCATGAACACAAAATGAAATCCATTCCATCGGCACAATTGAAGTAAAAATTCAAGATTAAACGGGAAAAGTTAATCGAACATACATACATAAAATAAACAGCACTGAACATAAATAGGAGATAGTTAAATCGGAGTTGCCGGAGGTAGAGAAAATGTAAATATTATTGTTGGTTAGAGGTGAGAAAAATATAGTTAAGAGTTTTAATCGAAAAAGTCATCAATTTCAGGGTTTTTAATGCAAAAATTCAGTTTAATGAATTATACATGTAGTGCAACATAGGCGCCACGTAAGTCGGGTTTGCCATGTAAGCATAACAACCTATTATAACCGGTCAAGTCCTAATTTGAAAAGATTTTACCGGCTAGAAGTTTTTTGTGCAAAAAAAAAGGTTAGGGGTTTTAATCACAAAAATGGTCAAACTTTAAGGTTTTTTTTACGCAATTATCCATTTTAAAAAAATAGGGTTTATTGGGTTTATTATAAAGAAAAGTATTTTTCAAAAATCATAATGGAAATATTAGTTTGAGCAACCTAATAAAAAGAACTAGGAATGAAATTGTAAAAAAACATAAAAATATCTTATTGTTTTATCAGAGAGTTTATTATGAAAAAAAGCAATATGTTTTCATGGTTTTGCAATTTTGTTTTTTTAATGTTATTTTTTTCAGGAAAAGTTTTAAGTTATTTAAGTTTTGTGAAATTTGACTATTAAAGCTCAAATATAATCAATAAACCACGTTTTTTAAAACTAAAAAGCCGAGTTCTAATATCTAAATTTTACTAAACAAAAAAAAATTTAACAACTTTTATAAAAAAAGACAACATAAAAAGACCAAATCCTCAAAATTTTTTTTTAAATTATGATTTTTTTCATAATAAACCCATAACCCTTCGATAAAAACTCAAATATAGACAGACGGTCAGACGAAGGATTCCCACCTTCATCAAATTTCAAAAGAGGAGTTCCCGGTTGCTAACTTTCAACCGCCGACCACCGAGAATGGAGATGAAGAGTCCTCCACCTTGCCCTGACACCGTCACCGTTCGTAGAAACCCTCACCGGAGAGCCAGACCTACTCCTTCCTCCGCCGTTCCCCTTTCACTACCACCATCTTCCGCTATACGTTCTTTCCCTACTAAAGATATTCTCTCCATGGACATTCCTAACGCCGAGAATCCTATACAGGAGATTTTAGAGTCTTCGTCTTCCAAGAAATCCTCAGATTCTGAGAAACTGAAGGTTTTTCTTCGAATAAGACCTGTTGTAACGCAACAGAAGGTAGGCGGAGCAGTGAAGAGTGGAGCTCAAAAGAACGTTTGGCCTCAAAACCCTAATAAGAAAAAAGAGTCTTCCAAAATGGCCAAGGCTGCTGCGAAGAAGAAGAACGAGATTTGTTTGAAAGTGAATGACTCTCAATCTGTTACGCTTTGTCCTCCACAAAGCATTACAGATGTTAGACGCACAAAGTCTGAAGTTTATGAAGGGTTTTCTCACGTATTTTGTGGTGAATCCTCTCAGGTTATTGTACTTCAGTGTTTAGTTTAATTTCTGCTAGCTTATTATTTACACAATAGTTATGTTGTGTATAAGAATTGTTGATAGAGTATAGTTTCACTGTAAAGAAAAGAACTTAAACGGAAAAAAAACAGGGAGACCTGATTGGGGAAAATTTGATTCTAATACATCCATTTCATCTCTGATCACTATATGGTTGCTTGAATCTTTCCTTCAAAATGATAATATCTTTTTCGTTTTTAGGTCTAATAAACAGTTTGATAATATAAATGACTCGGCTTAGTGTGGCAACAAGGGTTCTGCCTTGAAAATAAACAATAATGATAACAGTGTCATACTTGGATATGGAGTATGGAAAGGATCAAGTTCGTGTGTGGTTTAACTGTTGGTTAAATTTTGGCAGAGTGAAGTGTATGAGAGAATGGTGAATCCACTAGTCGAGGACTTTTTGAAGGGTAAAAGTGGAATGCTGGCGGCAATGGGGCCAAGTGGATCAGGTAAAACACATACCATATTTGGAAGTGGTAGAGAGCCTGGCATGGTTTCTCTTGCTCTTCGTCAGATTTTTTCAGAAAAGGAAAGCAATGGATCGAAATGTTCAAGGTCACATTACTTCCAATTATAACATTATTTGTTATATATCATGTTGTTCATTGATATATGATATATATGTTAAAGATTATGCCATATTGTTGCAGGACTTTCTATTTGTCGATGTTTGAAATATACTCGGAGCGAGGAAAAGGAGAAAAGATTATGGATTTATCACCAGAAGGAGGTGATCTGTGCATGCAACAATATAATATTAAGGGTCTCCAAGAGGTTCTGTAACTTTTCAACTTCATATAATCATTGGCTTATTCACCATATGAATTCCTGCAGTTTTCATTAAGTCATCTACAATTTGTTCCATATACACAGGCAAGCATCCATGATGTACAGCAGGCTGAATATTTAATTGCAAGTGGAATGTTAAAGCGTTCTACAGCTATGACAAATTCCAATATTCAGTCGAGGTGCGAGCTTAAAGTTCTTGTTCACTGGTCAAAGTAGATATGTGGTTTTCATTAGGAAGTAACAGTATTTCTACTGATGTTATAAAATTTAATTCCACTCATGTTTTTATAATTATTCAGCCGTTCGCAGTGCATTATAAACATTCGCAGTGACCTTGACAACAATGATGAAGATGCCGGTTCTCAATCTTCCACTGCATTATTGACCATTGTTGATCTTGCTGGTGCTGAAAGAGAAAAAAGGACGGGGAATCAGGTGCAAATCATCATTTGCTTTTTAGTTATGTTACATTACATGGTAATTGACATACATTAAATGATGGAAGGAAGAAAATGCATGAATTTGATTCTAACATTGAGTGAGCTTGATTCTTTGCTCTATTTTCTCATGTTCAGAGTGTAACAATTTTATTATCAGTTATATTGTTATTGCTATTTTTATGTATGTTGCTGTTTATTGTCAGTGGATTCCGAATAGAATGCTTTGTCTCATTTTGATTACCTGTAGTTTGTGACTATTTTTCCTGTTCTTGACAGGGAGCTAGACTGCTTGAAAGTAATTTCATCAACAACACATCTATGGTTTTTGGATTATGTCTGAGGGTATGATGTATTGTGTCTTCCTCTCTTCCACTATAAAACGAAAACATTTTGATTTTTTTGCTTAGTCTATTGTCTCTCCCTCTCTTCTTTTCATCCATGTGCATGCACTCCAGAGATAAAGTCGCTTTTGTTGGTTGACATACAACAGTTTTAGCTGACATTTGTTTTTGGAAAACTGCTTGAATTGTTATCTTCAGTCGTTATTGGAGCACCAGAGGAATCCAAAGAAACCGTTTCACAAGCACTTTCAAAATTCATTGGTAAGGCTTTAAGCATATGTTTATACTTCTTTTTCTCATTACTCTTTGTGCTTTTTAATTCTTTGACACCACCATTCTCTTTCCTTGTTGTTAGTTGACTAAATACTTGCGTGATTTCTTGGAAGGAAAGAAGAGAATGGCCTTGGTATGCAGCTTTGATACCCTTTGAATTTTGATATATTTGTACCATTTCTTGACTACAATATGTTTTTTACTCAAGTATTTTGTGTAGATTTTAACAGTGAAACCAGGTGAAGAAGACTATCATGATACATCCTATCTGCTGAGACAGGCTTCACCTTATATGAATATCAAGTGAGGCTTTTCTTGTGTATCTCTAACAATTTCGGACACTCTAAATGAAACTTTCAAGATCTTATTATTTTTTTTAAAGGTTTGAGAATGTTGAAGAACAGCCTGCCAATGCATTTGGAAATAAGAGACGGACCCAAACATTGTCAAAAACAGAGCAGGCCAAAAGAATGAAACTCAGCTCTAATGAAATTTGTATGGTATATTTCTCTTTCTCTCTCTTTATAATGCACTAATCCTTGATGCTTCCATCTTGTTCCTATTAACACTCATTTTTACTTTTATAAATTAACATTGCATTAAAATCTTGATTTTTATTTTTGTTTTTGAACAATGGAAAATCAAAATGAAAATGAAGTATTTTAGAAAGACAGGATTTGACTTTTGCATTGCTAACTTTCTTATTTTCAGGATGGTGAGTTGAAGAGTGGTGTTCTTCATCGGCTTCACAACGAAGGTTACACAAAATTTAGTTGTGCATCATTTATTTTTATTTTGCTAGAGATAAAGACTATACACATATCTTTGTTTTATGTATTTCTGCTTTGGACGTGATTCTTTACAGTTTTTAAGTTTTATTTGCTTGTTTGGACTTTGAACAGGATTGACTCAAGAACACGTCAAAGAGGCTGACACTAATGGTCCATTCGAGGGTCCAGAAATCATCAATAAAGAAAGAAACGAGAACAAATCTATTGAGGCAAAAATCACTGGTTTGGTGAAGAGCAGAGAGAACCAGATTTTATTAAACTTCTCTAGAGCTTTGTGGAAAGTTTTGAAAGAATATAAGAACAAATTGGAGGTACGTTTTTTGTTGAGCCGTTGAAATTTTCTAGGAGGTTGTTAATTTGTTTTCATCTTTTACTCATTTGAACTGATAAAATATGTTGGCAATACTTTAAGTTATTGATGATCATTCGGTCTCTATGATAGGCAAGTGAAAACAATGTTGACGCTATAAGACATAGCCTCACCATCGAAAAACAACGCTGTTCAGCACTGGAGGCTGAACTGAATGCCATGAAAGCTTCCTGCTCATGTGGGCAGGAAATGATGTCAAAGGTTCTTCTGGTTGAAGAAAGTGAATCTAAAGCTAAATCAACCAACTGCTCACCTGAGTCTGTGAGATATGATTCAATTGATGTTCATGAGGTTTGTAACTTGTTTTTTTTTTTCTCTTCAGTGGCACTGGAATTGAGTCAATAAACACACACACATATGTTTTGACTACATATTGTGGTCCACATGTCTACTCTTTTTCCCTCCTCAATGGCATTGTTGGATTTCACCTCACATATTATATAATTTAATTTTCATTATTTTCTTGAGCAACTATAGGCTTATGGTGAAAAGGCAATGAGTCAGAGAGGACATATATGGGAGCAATTTCAATAGTTAGATAGCATTCCAAGTGTTATTTTCTCTAATTTAAAACTTTGTGCTTCTTTAATTGATTTAATTTTCCTACCAACCATAGAACACCAAGTTTTTTTTTCCAGGGTGTAGTTGTAAAGTCGACATTTCAACCTTTTTAGGCACCAACTTTAAGAAGAAGTGGTGAGGTTTATACCTTGATGACAGTATGACACTGATGGTAACAAGAGCAACATTTCCTTTTATGAACAGCACCACCCTCATGCAGTGAAGATGTACCTTGCTTTGATAAATCAATTTCAGCTATGCAGAAATGCTTAGCTTTGATTTAGTCTCCAAGTCATGAACCACAAGTTTTTGTTACTTTTTAGTATGAGCAAATTGCACGTTAAAGGAATGTACTTCCGACAGTTTTCTTCTAGTTTAGGGAACATACATTTAAAATCAACTTTTAAGGGTCTATTAATCTATAGTCAAATAAGGGACCCAATTGCCTAACATAGAAACTGACTTTTGGTAAATAGGTCTCTTATTTGGTAACCTTGTTCTTTATTTGTATGTAAACTTAATTTAAATGCTTTTAATATTGCTTTAAAAATGCATTCTTTAAAATAGAAATTAACTGAACAAACATGTATTTTATGTACCAATTGGCCTTTTACTTTAGTAATAATCAACATTTCTTTTGATTCTTATTCTCATTGCTTTCAGTTAAATGCACAAATTTCTTCTTCATATCCCATCAATCTGGAGTGCTCTAAGAAGAGGCAAATACATGCTGATACCGTAAGCAGACACATGTATTCTCCTCTGTTTGTAATGGGATTCTTTTACCTTGAGTTTATAGCTGATTAGAACTAAAATTAACATTCAGGTTACTAGTTCTGTTGTGCTTCTTCCTGATTGTTTAAGCCCAGTCAACATAGATAATCAGGTTTGTAATGTAATTTTGGACTTCCAAGGTAAGAAAATTAATTAACACCATCTTATTCTTTTTAATTTGCTTTCAGGTTGATGAACAAGTGTCTTGTTCAAATCTTTGTGAAGCAGAACATGTAGACAATGTCCCGTGTGGATATGTTGTGTTTGATAAAGAAGATTTGAATGAACTTGAAGACACAGATTTCATTAACGATGTATCTGGTTAGATTATCAATATGAGCTCATATTTTATTTGACTACCACTCGCTTTTTATGTACTGTGATGTAGCTTGAATTACTGCTCTTGGATCTTTTATTGAAACTGTTTTAGGTGCTTATGTATACCATTCTTTTGATTTAATGCTTTAAATGGAGTCCTGTACTCCTGTTATGTACATAATAATTTATAGTCATGTTATGTACATGCTTTTTTATACAGTCCTGTTACATACATCTAAACTGATACAGTTGTGAGAATACATATAGGTAATTCCTAAATAATCTTGTTCACAAAAATGACCTGAAATTTCAGTGGTTATTGTCTATTGTCTGTTTCTAAAATCTAAACATTGTTCATAATGAGTTGAATGTTCAACACTGTTTTTCTGTTGTCATGGTTTCTCTCCTATTTTTTGTGTTAGGTTATATGTATCTTTCTGAATGTTACATGTAGGGTTTTTATTTGTTCTTACATCATGGTTGTTATGCTTTAGAGTCAGCTGTTGGTGATCCAGAGTTGTTTGTTCCTGGAGATGAAATTTCTTCTTTTGTGAAGCATTACCAACAACACAAAGAAGAGGTTAGTTTGATCTTCAACAATCTGATGCATGCCATTATATCAGGCTCTAATCTTATCTGAACTTAATGTATACTTTATTGCTAAAACTTTAGTAGCTAGTTTTATCTTCTGGAACAAACTTCTGGGCTTTAATTTTTATCATTCACTTGTACAGATGCTTAGGTCACATAAGATGCTTATCAGACGTGGAAAATAACTACATAGATTACAATTTCATGCCTTTTGATCGTCAAAGCTATATGTATCAACGAAGTCACTATAAATATAATTAGTATGGTTTTTGTAACAAAATATAACATTTCTATAAGCTGTAAAGGTTACCTCTAAATGTTCGTGTTTAATAAAAAATTTTGCGTAGGTACAAAAAGAGCACTGTGCCTTGTATGTTATAGCACTGTATGCTACTGGTTACTGTAGATTTTTCAATACGAGAAAATTATTTTTCCTTCAAATGCCATCTTTTTTCATTTGCTATCCACTTTATTTCAGTCAAACGCACACGTTTCATCTTCAGATCCCAAAGAATCAGAGTTCTTTGAGAAGCAAGACATATTGGATGACACTGTAAGATCAGATGCATACTTTTATCAGTTTTCTATTAGATGGATGTAGGCATATTTTATACTTTTTGTTTCTCTCAGGCTCTCCCTAAGAGCTCATCAATTGAACTCTATGTATTTTGTCTATCTTCATGATGTTATGCTTTCAATGAAGTTATATTCTAAAGGAGATTATCTATATTTTTATAGTGTTATTATGCTTTTCATAAATTTTAATCCTAACCAATATTCCTTACCTAACTGGAAACTAATGCACAGGTTACCAGATCCGTGGCAGTTACCTCAGATTGCTTAAGCACTGTCTGTCTAGAAGAACATAACGAGGTAAATTCAGAGGATGAAGTTAAATACAATTTTTTTAAAATAAATTTACACAAATGAGTGTTCAAACGTATTTGGTCCGCAAGTATAGACAAATATTGGTATCTTTCACTAATGTAAACTTTTAGGTTATGTTTCTATGAGGAAGACTTTCCAAAGATGATGACATATGGATGCTATTTTACTGATCAGGTAATCAGCTCTGTTGAAGTTACATCAATATCTGGCGATGTTGAAAAGTTTGAAGAGCAGAGAAATGAGGTATATTAAAGTTTTGTGGTTATGTAACTGGATTAGATAGAAGACTATAGCTAGAATGGATTATTTGATGGTTGTCCATAAAAACCTAAATTGAGAAAATTTTCATGTATTGTGCAGAAAATTGATGCACCCAGCACAAATGTAGAGTTTGATAAAGAAGAAATCAAGGAAGTTGAAGAAAGAGATACCAGTGGAGAAGTAACAGGTTAGAGATTTAAACAGAGTTTATATGTTTCTTGACTCGGCAGTAACTCTATTTTTCTTTTCTTTCCCACTTGTCACCTTTCCCCCATTAACTTTCTACTTGCTACAAGGCAGAGTTAAAACCGATTTTGTGTTATTTTTCTCTGCATAAACCTCAAGGGCCAAGGTCATTGGGTATTAAGGTTGGCAGGTCCAAGTGTACTTTTATTCACGTGTTTAAGGGCCAACAGCATAAATGGCTTACAATGCATAATGTACACAGATTCCTGCTTAATTAGGAACTAATCCTGGTGTTTATAAGATTTAAAGAAACCCAATCCAAAATGTCTTTGGCCTAAAATAAAATAGATTTTTATATTTTGATTTGCAATTTCTTTGAACCCGGTTTAAATCAGCCTGGTATGTGTAACCGAAACCGAACGGCCTTGCAAGTATTGCCCCAAACTGATAAAAGAAATTGGATTTCTTTTAGATTATGATTTATGGTCATTAGCAAAATTGACTAACATGAAGGAACATTTATAAAACGACTTCAAAATTTTTTCAGTTACATGCCTGATTTTTTATGCCGGGTAACTGTTGAACCAATTTCTACTTGCTACAAGGCAGAGTTAAACCAATTTCGTGTTATTTCTCTCTGCATAAACCTTAAGGGCCAAAATCATTGGGTATTAAGGTTGGCAGGTCCAAGTGTACTTTTATTCATGCGTTTAAGGCCAACAACATAAATGGTTTACAATGCATAATGTTACACAGATCCCTGCTTAGGACTGCTTATTAGGATTATTCTGGGAATTAATCAGTTTCTCTTCTTAATTAGGAACTAATCCTGGTGTTTAAAAGATTTAAAGAAACCCAATCCAAAATGTCTTTGGCCTAAAATAAAATAAATTTTTATATTTTGATTTGCAATTTCTTTGATCCCGGTTTAAATCAGCCGGGTATAGTTATATGTGTAACTGAAACCGAAAGACCTTACAAGTATTGCCCAAACTGATAGAAGAAATTTGATTTCTTTTAGATTATGATTTATGGTCATCAGCTAAATTGACTAACATGAAGGAACATTTTAAAACGACTAAGAGAATTTTTTAGTTACATGCCTGATTTTTGTGCCGGGTAACTGTGGAAGATCACTAATATTTCTGCTTTAATTGGCAAAAAAATGATTTCAAATAGTTGAAACAGTACCTTTCATCTCATGACACCCTAAAGGCCCAAATTCCCCGAACCTTGACTTTGTTAATTTGGACTACAATTGGATGAAGTGATGTAATTGACGTTGTTGTGGGATTATAGTTATTGTTAATTATTTCTGTATTGATGTATGTGTCGTACAATGACAAGGCCTTGATCCTTGAATGAATCAAGGTTTTCCCTTATGATTTAGAAAAACATTACAATTGTCATATTTGGGACATTTGGAAAGTGAAATGTTTTTATGAAAATTTGTTGAACAGCCTTTCCTTGAATAGTTGTTAGGTTATCTCAATCTCCAAATTTGGTTTAGAAACTTTTTATAAATGAAATATTGATCTATATTTGATAGTCACATCGTCTCTATTGCTGATTATTAGTGGTTGTTTGAAGCTATTCTTTTCAAATCATTGCTTGAATACAACCTTGCAAAAGTGGCTTGGTGTAGTCGGCCGGCCAGCTAGGACTAGCGACTAATCGGCCTATGCGGATAGTAGTCTAATTGGAATTTATGTATGTAAACTTTAGAATTATAAATACAACCTATTCATAAATACTCAAATATAAATATAAATATAAGTTCATTACACCCAATAATAGTTGAATATGTCTAAAGACACCATCATAAGCCCATACACACCCATGGAATCACTAATAATTAATAAAACGTCAATGGAAATATGGAATCCAAGTGAACATAAACAAGAATAAGGAAATATAAACAACCAACTATAATCTTTAATTTCTAGGTTTAAATCAACATGAATAATTTTTTTGACCGAGATTGATCTGTTGACCGACGAGTCTGATTTGACCGCCTAGACCTGACTTTGACCGACTCCGACTAATTTAGGCCAATTTTGTCCGTTTCATATTGGAGGCTGGCCGACTACCGATTAATTCCCGACTAGCCGGCCAACTAGGCCGAATTTTTACAACACTGCTTGAATGTAAGGTTATCATCATCAAGACTTTTTTTGTTAAAATGGTTGTGATACTTTATATTCAGCTGAAGATTCGGAGTTGCCTTCTGCAGTTAGAGATGAAAGTTCTTGCACTTTGGAGGAACACCGACCAGAACAGGAAGAAAAAGCGGTTAGTTTGATCTCTAATTTCTTGAAATCATTGTATGCGGTGTTGCTTTATTGTTTTCTTATTTCAAATGTGTTCCTTAACTCGAACCTACAACCTTGTTTATAAGGCATTCATGTGCACGTGGTGTGGAAATTAATATGCGGTGAATGGTTTTTGCTGTGTAACAGCCGTTATTTTGCTTCTGCCTGCCAGTGTGTGAATGGATAACATATTCAAGATTTTCCTCGTTCCCTGAAATCTGAATGAATGAACACGGGGTAATACCGTAGATGATTGTCTACTCTCACTCTCTTCTCTGATCAATGCTCGTAATTTCTTTTTGTACAGATAAAAAGATTTTCTGATAGTTTTTTTTTACCTTGTTAAACAATTGGAAATTTAATGCTAGAATAATTTGCAATGGGATGAACAAGGGGAAAACCTACAAAATCTGATTGAAATTACACTTACAATTGTTAGTATCTCTTAGTGCTCTTCAAGTTGTTCTTGGCAAGTTACCTATTGATAAGCCTAGTTTGCCTGTTGAATTACAATCATTAGTCCCTTTAATCCTCCTCAAGTTGTATCATTATCAAAGCCGGATGTTTTTTAGGCGATTGAAACTTTAACATGTTTCCTCTTGTTATATGATTTATTTTTGTGTCCAGGTTAATGTCTCAGTTTCTTCGTCTGACTTGGACGGATTGAAGTGCATGGAGAAAGGACATGCTTTAGATTCCTCTGTAAGTGTAGTTTCTTTGTCCCATTTTCTCGTTATACATAAACTCTTGGCCGGTTTGGTGAACTGAACACTGCTGGTTTAAAGTTGCAAACCGTCTGCCAAGAAGTACGCTCCCTGCCCGGGCGAACTGCTCGAATAACCTCGGTTTGGCTGGTTTCGGCCAAACCATGTACATACATATTCATTATTAGCAATATAGTACTTATAATGCTATGTTACTGGTTATAGGACGTTCCGGATCAACAATCAGTCTGTTCTGAAGACATTATCAATTCTCAGGGGTTCAAAGACGCCAGTAAGCTGCCAGAGGCACCAAGTATTCAACCCTCCCCATCATCAAGTGCTGCAAAACCAAAGAGGTATGCCCCATTTCTTTCAGAAAAATCTTAACTATTATCTGTCAACATATACAATCCAACGGTCAGTCTTTTTACTACGTTTGATCTTGAGACATGAACTTGTGTCGTTATAAAAAATCTTGATAATTTCATTTTTTTCTTTCACATTTTAATGCCCATCTCCATTGCTTCAAAGCTGTTTGAGGGGCGAGTGCGAGGCCAAACATGGTAATATAGTTCATTGGTGTATATGATCCAAGAACTACTCTTTTATCAAATTGGTTGAGATGAAAACACATTCATACATATATAATGTTTTCCTTGTTTTTGTACCCCTTAGGCGGCTTCGACGTGCATCGTCCGTAATGCTACGAAATATAAATATCTTAGACTTTGATATGTTACTGTTATTGATAAAATTATGAAAATTTTTTATTATTTTTGATAACTGAAAAGTTGGTAACATGCTAAACAAGTTTGTAGGTCACCATTTATTATTATTGATAGAAAAATAAAAAGTTGTTACCATAAATGATAAAAAATATAAAAGTCAATGTTATTAATGATAAAATTAAATAATATTACTATTAATGATAAAAATGTCAAAACATGTTACTATTTTTGGTCATTTGCCTGTTCATATATATGTAAAAGTGTTTGCCTTGTTTTTGTACCCCTTAGGCGGCTTCGACCTGCATCATCTGTCATGCTACGAAATATAAATATCTTAGACTTTGACGATGCAACCGAGATGCCGAAGGTAAATTACAAATTTTATTTCTTAAACTTGACTTAATTTAAGTTTTTTTTTTTAAAAGAAAAATAAATAATTCAAGTGAGTTGTAGCAGCAGCAGCATGGGAAAAGAGGAGAAAAGGCAGATGTTGGTAGAAAAAGAACACAAGGTAGCATCTCTCTTCTACGTCTCCTTAAACAAAATGTTGATCACTAGCAGAAAAAGAAAGCATACCACTCACTCACTCACTCTTTTATAGATTTTGTATATATGGTGGAAGGAAGGAATGTTTGCAATATTATGCCAACTTTAAAATCTTTTTTTTTTTTTTTTTTTTTTTTTTTTTTTTTTTTTTTGCATAATGGAATTCTTCATTTGTTTTGGTTACAAGATCCATTCTCTTTGCTTGGATTCGTTGAACACTTTGGTTTGCAGTTTCAGTTTATTTAAATTATTGTTTTTTGTTTTTGTTTTGGTTTCGGTTTTATATTATTTTATTGTGAAAATCGATCTAGTTCGATATAGGTAACGATATAATCTAGGCGTTGATCCAATTTGGTTTTGGACCGTTGTATACAAATTTCAAAAGTGATAAAATTTTGTGTTAATACTAAAAAAACTGTAACTTTTTCATTTTCATGATAAAGTATCTAAATTTCCATTTTACTTTTCCCTATTGTTGGGTGTGTTTAGTTAGTGAAAATTTTTATTTTAATTTTAAAAAAAATGAAAATTTGTTTACTTGATAATAATTTATTAAATTTCTATCACTTTTTAAAATACCTACCCTATATTACTTAATATTCTTTTTTCCCCTCTTTTCTATCATCTATCCCGTTCTTTTATAACTAAAACTTATCATCTAAACAAGTTTTCATTTTCTACAGAAACTCTTTTTTTCTTGAAAATTATAAATTGAGCAATGATTAGTTTTTGTTAACTAAATGCAATCTTAAGTTCTTAAATTGTTTTTGTTTTATTTAAAACTATATATTGTTGATTGACAACCAGATTAACTCGTAAAACACAATTGACAAATTTCTTTTAAGGACTTAGTTGTTGAAAATTGAGAAAGATTGAGATTATTCCAATATTAATCAAGTGAAAATCATAGTGTTTTTATACTTTTGAATAAAGAATAAAAACAATTTAGAAACTTAAATAATAAAGATTTAAAGTCTTAATCATAAAAATGAAAAAATTTATGAAACTTCCAATATTAACGAGTTAATTACAAAAATGGTCCCTGTGGTTTGTTCTAAAATTTGGATTTGGTCCCTAAACTTTCAATTTTGCAAAAACGGTCCTTATTTTCATAGTTTGTTTGCAATTTTGGTCCCTCAACTTATTAACTTTTCTAATATGACCAATTTACCCTTATGTTGATGCAAACTATAGGGACCATTTCTATAATTAGTTTTTAACTCTTTTTAATCTTAATTAAATAAATTATTTTTTAGTGTTACTTAACTTTAATAAACTATAAAAAATAGAAAAGAATTATTTTATTATTTATGTTGGTTCATAAATGTTTTAAATATTTTTAGTCTTAATTAATTTTAATATAGGGTTAAAGTCGTAGAATAGTTGTGTACTTTTTGAAATGTATCGATATGGTACGTGTACTATTTTAATTATTCATATTACACGTGTACTTTCTGAATCGTTCAAATTTGGTACGTGTACTACATTTTTGATGGACCCAGTCGTATGAGTATCAAAAATATAACCCAAAAACACTATATAGATAGGGTAAGTGGGATCGAATCCACAGGGAATGATAGGTCGCTAAACTAGTTCAGAGACTGTTTGGATTAGAATTGAAATCATTTGTTTCGAACTAATTTCCTACTGTAAAACTACTATTGTTGCAATGTCACACACGAGAATTGAATTAAAGAAGTTCACTGGAAGAGAAAGAGGGTGTTTGCTATCTCGTTATACACACTATGGCAATTCAGAATGTTAGGGATTCCATTCACATGAAGTGACATGAATTTACAGCTTATGTTCCAAAACAACGTATACCACTCTATTGACTGTCTTCCTCCCCTATAGAGAGTGGGCACAACCAATGACATGGATATCAACCATTTCAGATACACTTACTGTTCACTCACATTTATTCATACAAATATAATCCCTTTTACAGTTTCCCTATGAATGAATTGGTTTTCACGACAAATATTCTTAAGACGAAGTATGTACCGTCTATTAATTGTCTTCCCCATATTAATGAGCCGGCACAACTAATGATATTACTATACCCCGTTACATACAATACCCGTTGATTACAACCATTCATTCACAAATAAGATCCACAACCCCTTTAAGCGCAATTGGAAACTGAAATTAATTAAACATTCATTCAAACCATAGTGTGCAAACTAAAGAACAAACACCACAAAATATTTAGCCAAGCATAGCTTGGGTTAACTTACTAACAATGTCAAACACAGATGAAAACATTAAAACTACCGATAATGTGTAAATACAATCGATCGGATGCCAATGCTTGATCTTCGTTTGATTCCGATTGCTTTCCTCCTCTGATTTTTCTCCCAAAATCGCACCTTTGTGTGTGTGAAACTGCCCAAATGCGAACCCCTTTCAAAATGGTAACTGCCTCCCTCAAAAACTGCAGGTTTCGCCACATTTCCGCACCAGCGTCTAGGACGCTGGCTGGGACGCTCAGATTCTGTTTCAGATAATTTTGGGCGTCTCCCTGGGCGTCTGGGACGCTGGCTAGGACGCCCTGCACGAAATTCCTCTTTCAAGCTGCCATTTCCTTTACTTTCTTGCCAAGCAACTGAAAACACAAAAACCTACATTAGCAGTACCAGTTATCTCATATTTACACACTAAAACATAACAAAAACACATGAACATAACAATGATTATATCACTGATCAATTTTTTCATGTCAATATGATACATTTGGTAACCGGTTACTGGCTATACCTGTTAACAGTGAAATTTCTCTTTTCAATAATGTTCAAATTTCCATAATTGAAGCATCACATGCACTCTCTCGTCCTTGTGATAACCTGGTATGAGAAATCACATAGCATAGCCAACTTCAAATACCCATAGACCTCTGTAGAAATCACTAATGATGATCTCCACCGTCCAGATCGAAGAACTATGTGTTGTGAAGCTTCTCCTCAGATTTCACGCAGATCCAACGGTGAACAAGTTCGTACCGACGATTCTCCCACAACTGCACAAAGCTAGATGAAATAATTCGTCATAAAAAGTAAATGTATCATATTAACAATATAAAAAGTACACGTACTATATCGATATAAAAAAATGAAGTACATGTACCATATAGACAATTAAAAAAGTAGATGTACCATATCGATACATTTTCAAAAATAGGTTGCTATTGTAAGACCTTAACCCTAAAAATTATAACTTTATTAAAATCCACTTACCATATTATAAAGTTACAAAAATCAAGCCTTATGGCTTAACCTACAAAATATAATAGATTCAATAAGCCTAATTCTTTTTTTTTTTTTTGAAATGCAAATATCATTACACCAACGAGCCTCGTACCAAACTATTTTTGAGCCATCTTATGCAAGATGTAGAATTAAGGTGTTCCTCAATGTAACAAAAGACATCCAACTAAGCTACTTGCTCAGGATTGAAGCCTATATCAGCTTTATATATTACAATCATACCAACCATATTGCAGTGTTCTATTTATCCTAAATGCATGCGAAATTAGGAAGAACAAACAAACTATTTTTCATCTCATCAATCTGCTTATTGTAACTAAAGTTGGAATAAAAAAACTTTCTTTATGCAAATTGCAAGGAGAAACAAGACACAAAATACATGAATTAGAAACCAAACCTTCTGTGTTTTAAACAACACGTTCAGTGTCACAGCTACCCTTACTACCTCAGACAATCATCCATTACCATAAATATTTTCAATCACTAACCTTATGTATGGGACCAACATAAATTTCATTGTCTACATAATAAAGTGAACAACTGAAACTAACCAAAATTAGAAAATTGCATCATAAACGTATCACGTTATCAAAAGATAAATGGGGGTTAGAGGAAAAAAAAAACTAAAACCCTAAATCAAACATTTTATGTGAGAAATAAAATCCCAATTCTAGAAAATTTCACAATTCATCAAGTAAACTAACCTTATTTGGTCATTCATAGAGGGAGAGATATTGCAAAATTCATCAAGCATTATCAACCTGTTAATGTTAATCATAGTGAATAAAAACACAAAATGATCCATACACACCCATGTGATTTCATGTCGTTGGTTCACTGGATACACTACCACCAGAGGAGACACAATCGATACAATATTGGAGACACCATTAAGGGCAAGGGAATATGGAGGATAATGAATCAACATCAGTTGTTATGGAGGAGCATGATAGTATTGTTAAAAATATTCCTCAAGTGAATTCTTGTTTCCTTGATGGTTGGGACGATGGAGGTGGGGAGTGGATTAGCCACACCATACAACACAACGACATATGATCCTTATTTTAATCCTATGTTGTTTTTATAACAAACCCGATTACTTATGCACACCAGTCGTCAATTTTCATTTTACAATCTAGATTTTTTGTTTTTGGATCGTTATCATCTTCCCTACATCATTACATATTCTCAAAGAATTCCTAGATATTGATCATTCAATATCTTGAATATGATTATTTGATTTGTTTTGGTTCGTTATTACTTAGATTTTGGTCCAATTACATTTGAAATATGGTGAAACATTTCTAGAAAATTATGTTTTGAAGCTAGCATTGTAAATAGATCAACTGTGTATGAACTTGGATTCATACTTATTTAATGGTGGTTATTATTCGGGTCTGATTCAAAAAACCTGAAAGTTAAATCTAACCAACATTGATTTCAATTTAGAACCATACATCAAACATCGAGCTCGTAGTTTTTACGAAATTAATATAGATTTACAGAGTGATAGAAAAACCATATGAACAAGGATTATGCGCTATATGACTTGACTAATATCTTTATTTATTAAAAGAATATTAGTTTAGGAAAGCTTGTTTTCAATTCTGAAGTTCAGTTTATAAAACAAGTTAAGGAGACCGGATGAACTAACTCTGACTTAATGATACATTTGGTACGATGAAATAGAAAGAATTTAATTACGAGAAGTTTACAGGCCTTTTGATCATGTGAGTAGAGTCTTAATCATCAATGGAAAGCAGTAGACAATTAATTTTAGTATAAACTTTATTTCTTTTGTTTCGTTATCAAAGTGGAAGAATCAAAATCATGTAAAAAGAATGAAGTTTTTATAGACTTTCCTTTAATTTCTATGTTAATTTTTATTATGTGTAACTATCACCGGTTAAAAAAGCTTGTAAACAATTAAATTCCTTTTGATTCCAATGTATCAAACTCTTTTAAGTTTTGTCATGTGATATTGTAATCTTGGACTCTTGGTACATTGCAAAATGTGTTATTACATTTTATTAAACTAACTAGGTTAGAAACACATCAATTTGAGAAGTGAATGCAATTTTTATTGGTAGTCAACTTGAAACTTAGGTTTTACTTTTTATAAACAAATCTGAGGTGATGTTTGACAAACATCTTGGGTTTGTATTTAACTCGTAAGACATGAAATAATATATAGCAAGTGTAAGACAGAGTATTAATGATAAGTGAAGTTTTGATACTCAAAATCATTCATTTAAAATAATCTTTTATTGTAAATTAATGAAGATATATATGGGATTGATAAACCACAAAGGTTTAAATATTTATTTAAGTCTAATATTAATTAAATTATGTATAAAATTTAACTATTTTTGAATAAGTGGTACAAATCGACGAATAAATAAATGCAAAAATTAAAAATTACTATATAAATAATTAAGTATTTTTATAATTAAATGTTTATACTAGATAAAAATATATTAATATTTTTAAATTCAATGACATATTATTGATAATATAATAATAAAACAAAAATAGTATTTCATATCACAAAAATAAATTTAGTTTAATTGAAATTCAAATAAAATGTTAAGTCTGCCAAATTAGTTAATATAACTTCAAATTCAAATCAAAATTTAGAATTTAAAATTTAAAATAATCAATACTCTTTAATTTCAATTAATATTTAAATTACTTATGGATATAGATAAAATATTATTTTAGAAAAGTAGATAAATAACATATGTCAAAACCTTATATTTATTGTTTTGAAAGATTTTAGAATCTTTTAATGTAAACATAAGAGAGAAAGAGAGAAAATATATAGTGATGAAGATGAAGAAAGTTAACGCGAAATTATTATGATATTTTAAGATAATTACATTTATTTAGAATATTTAAATTTTAACAGAAGTATATTGTTTTTATTTTAGTAAGTCAAATAATATAATGTAGACAAATCATTATTTATGTAAAATTACTTATAATTTTAATGTACCCAAAGAAAAAAAAGTTAATGTAATCATATTCTAGAAAAATAAAATGATATTTCTTAATAAAATGAATAAATTTATAATGACAATGCATACTACATACCCACACATTACTTATTGTTTGTAGGGGGTTAAGCATTCAGGGCCATTCCTATCATTTCCGGGGCCTGGAGCAGAGATTTATAAAGGCCCCCCCTACACATATACATATAAAAAAAGTTTAGTAAAAGAACTTACGATTTGATAATGTTGACTTTGTTGCACCGTGAATAATCCCAAGTTTTCAAAAACTTCTCAACATGCCATCAAAAAATAGAAATTCATAAAAATTTGGATCTTCGAGCATTTTTAGATGCAAAATCATTGATAAGTGTATCAAGATCGATAATATCTAACATATCTTTCTCTATACATAATGTGGCCAAACCATTCAACCTTTCTTGTGACATTGTTGACCTCAAATAATTTTTTAATAATTTCAATTTTGAGAAACTTCTTTCGGCCGAAGCTACAGTGACGGGTGTAGTTGACAATATGCGATATGCAATACTAACATTTGGATAGCAATCCGCAACTTTAATAAACTCTAAAATTTCAACCGCCGACATCAAAGTGTTTGACAAAGTGATTTGTAATACTTTTAGTTCTGAAAAAAATGCATCTAAATCCACATCAGACACTTTATTACAAGAAAATGTATTTGCAAAATTATCACAATGTTTTCTTAATTCATGGTCATCCAATTATTTCAATTTCTTTGAGTCATATAAAATCCAAATACACTTGCAAATGTTTTTAGTTGTTCAAATTTATCATGTAATGATCTAATTGCCATATCTACAACAATCAAAAAGTAATCAACTCTAAAGGACTCTTCTTGCGATTGGATCTGATCTTCGTGATTAGTTTCATCAAATTGTTTCTTTCTAATAACACGACGTCGTACCGAAAATGTAGGTTCGATATCCATATCACAAGCAATTGTTTTAGCAATATTCAGGCTAGAGATAAACCCGTCATTTCTATATTTATCAAAATATGTTATTATACTTTCTATGTGATTAATGGTATCATCAATGCATATAGATTTAGATTGTACGTTTTTACTCACTGAATTAATAGCAAATAAAATATCATACCAAATAATCATACCAAGTAAAAATTCAAAGTCGTTTAAAGCACTAAGTAAACTTTCTCCTTTACTTTTTGATTTTGCATCATCACATGATTTACATAATTCTAACAAAGCCAACTTTATTTGTGGGTTTGAAATCTAATGGCTTTAACACTCTTTATTTTACTTTCCCAACGAGTATTAGACAAATATTTCACACTTAATTTTGGAACATTATCAATCAAAATTTTTCATCTTTTAGGTGAACTAGAAAATAACACATACGTTGAATAATTCCAAAAAATGAAATAGCTTTAACACAAGAATGTGCCATGTCACTAAGAGTAAGATTAACACTATGACAAGCACATGGCATATATAAGGCTCTCAGATTTATTTCTAACAAACCGTTTTTGAACACCTTAATGTTTCCCTTTCATATTAGAATCATTATCATAACCTTGACCTCTTATATCATTAACATCTAAATCAAGTAAACTTAGTGCATTTAAAGTTTCTTTGAAAAGTCCTAAACCAGATGTATCATCTACCTTTAAAAATCCTAAAAAGAATTCATCAATCATTACTTTCCTACTTGACATGTTCACACATCCATAATCAAAGTCATTTGTTCTCGATGACTCACATCCGGAGTACAATCAAGAATAATAGAAAAATATTTTGCTTCTTTAATAATCTTAACTATTGAATTCTTTACAGTATCAGCTAAAAGAGAAATTAATTCATTCTGTATTTTGTGACCAAGATAATGGTGATGAATTTTATTATCATTAATACGTCTAATATGATCTTGCATCGTGGCATCAAATTCTACCATCATTTCAATTAATCCCAAAAAGTTGCCATTGTTGTTTTGAAAAAGTTTTTCATTACACCCAGGAAAAGACAAATTATGTTTAGATAAATACTTAACTGCAGCAATTATTCTTTTTAAAACTTGTCTCCAACGTTCTTTTTGTTTTATAATTTTGTGTTGTAAATCTTTATCAATTGTTTCATTTTTATCCAATCTTAGTTTTAATTCATTCCAAGAATTCATACAAATTAAATGTTCAATAGTATTTTCATGTTCTTTAAGTCGCTCACTAAAATGTTTTCAATCATTAAATCCTTCATTTGATAAAGAACATTTTTGATTAGTTTGTTTAAATAATTTACAACAAAAACAATACAGTTTATCTACATACTTTGAATAAACTAACCAATTTCGATCACTTGGTTCTTCATTACTCAATCTTCTAGTATAGTATGCATAAAAAAAATGTCTAGATGTTTTATCATTAGGAAACACAAGACTTAGTTCTCTTATAAGTCCCTTTTCAACTAAAATATCCCTTAATTTATTATCTAAACTATCCCATAATCTAGGATCATATATATCTTTTACATTGCTATTTTCATTCAAATTAGTATTATTTTCATCTAAATTAGCATAATTTTCATCTAAATTGGCATTAGTCTCATCTAAGTTGGAATCATTTTCATCCAAATTAGCATTATTCAAGTTATCACGACATTCATTCAAGTTGACTTCATTTTCATCTAAATTAGCATCATCTTCATTCATGTTGACTTCATTTTCAAACAAGTCTAAATTTATTTCATCTTTATTCAAATTAGAATCATTCTTATATAAATCATCGATCTTTTCATTTAAAACGTTAGAAAAACTAGTTTTAAGAAATTTACATATAGACCCTTTTTTGAGATTGTATAAAATTTTCATTTTCTTTTCTTTTCTTCCTTTTTTGACTTCCCGATAGATGTTTTTTAGGTAACATTATAAATTTATATAAAACTAAATAAGATCCACAACCCCTTTAAGCGCAATTGGAAACTGAAATTAATTAAACATTCATTCAAACCATAGTGTGCAAACTAAAGAACAAACACCACAAAATATTTAGCCAAGCATAGCTTGGGTTAACTTACTAACAATGTCAAACACAGATGAAAACATTAAAACTACCGATAATGTGTAAATACAATCGATCGGATGCCAATGCTTGATCTTCGTTTGATTCCGATTGCTTTCCTCCTCTGATTTTTCTCCCAAAATCGCACCTTTGTGTGTGTGAAACTGCCCAAATGCGAACCCCTTTCAAAATGGTAACTGCCTCCCTCAAAAACTGCAGGTTTCGCCACATTTCCGCACCAGCGTCTAGGACGCTGGCTGGGACGCTCAGATTCTGTTTCAGATAATTTTGGGCGTCTCCCTGGGCGTCTGGGACGCTGGCTAGGACGCCCTGCACGAAATTCCTCTTTCAAGCTGCCATTTCCTTTACTTTCTTGCCAAGCAACTGAAAACACAAAAACCTACATTAGCAGTACCAGTTATCTCATATTTACACACTAAAACATAACAAAAACACATGAACATAACAATGATTATATCACTGATCAATTTTTTCATGTCAATATGATACATTTGGTAACCGGTTACTGGCTATACCTGTTAACAGTGAAATTTCTCTTTTCAATAATGTTCAAATTTCCATAATTGAAGCATCACATGCACTCTCTCGTCCTTGTGATAACCTGGTATGAGAAATCACATAGCATAGCCAACTTCAAATACCCATAGACCTCTGTAGAAATCACTAATGATGATCTCCACCGTCCAGATCGAAGAACTATGTGTTGTGAAGCTTCTCCTCAGATTTCACGCAGATCCAACGGTGAACAAGTTCGTACCGACGATTCTCCCACAACTGCACAAAGCTAGATGAAATAATTCGTCATAAAAAGTAAATGTATCATATTAACAATATAAAAAGTACACGTACTATATCGATATAAAAAAATGAAGTACATGTACCATATAGACAATTAAAAAAGTAGATGTACCATATCGATACATTTTCAAAAATAGGTTGCTATTGTAAGACCTTAACCCTAAAAATTATAACTTTATTAAAATCCACTTACCATATTATAAAGTTACAAAAATCAAGCCTTATGGCTTAACCTACAAAATATAATAGATTCAATAAGCCTAATTCTTTTTTTTTTTTTTGAAATGCAAATATCATTACACCAACGAGCCTCGTACCAAACTATTTTTGAGCCATCTTATGCAAGATGTAGAATTAAGGTGTTCCTCAATGTAACAAAAGACATCCAACTAAGCTACTTGCTCAGGATTGAAGCCTATATCAGCTTTATATATTACAATCATACCAACCATATTGCAGTGTTCTATTTATCCTAAATGCATGCGAAATTAGGAAGAACAAACAAACTATTTTTCATCTCATCAATCTGCTTATTGTAACTAAAGTTGGAATAAAAAAACTTTCTTTATGCAAATTGCAAGGAGAAACAAGACACAAAATACATGAATTAGAAACCAAACCTTCTGTGTTTTAAACAACACGTTCAGTGTCACAGCTACCCTTACTACCTCAGACAATCATCCATTACCATAAATATTTTCAATCACTAACCTTATGTATGGGACCAACATAAATTTCATTGTCTACATAATAAAGTGAACAACTGAAACTAACCAAAATTAGAAAATTGCATCATAAACGTATCACGTTATCAAAAGATAAATGGGGGTTAGAGGAAAAAAAAAACTAAAACCCTAAATCAAACATTTTATGTGAGAAATAAAATCCCAATTCTAGAAAATTTCACAATTCATCAAGTAAACTAACCTTATTTGGTCATTCATAGAGGGAGAGATATTGCAAAATTCATCAAGCATTATCAACCTGTTAATGTTAATCATAGTGAATAAAAACACAAAATGATCCATACACACCCATGTGATTTCATGTCGTTGGTTCACTGGATACACTACCACCAGAGGAGACACAATCGATACAATATTGGAGACACCATTAAGGGCAAGGGAATATGGAGGATAATGAATCAACATCAGTTGTTATGGAGGAGCATGATAGTATTGTTAAAAATATTCCTCAAGTGAATTCTTGTTTCCTTGATGGTTGGGACGATGGAGGTGGGGAGTGGATTAGCCACACCATACAACACAACGACATATGATCCTTATTTTAATCCTATGTTGTTTTTATAACAAACCCGATTACTTATGCACACCAGTCGTCAATTTTCATTTTACAATCTAGATTTTTTGTTTTTGGATCGTTATCATCTTCCCTACATCATTACATATTCTCAAAGAATTCCTAGATATTGATCATTCAATATCTTGAATATGATTATTTGATTTGTTTTGGTTCGTTATTACTTAGATTTTGGTCCAATTACATTTGAAATATGGTGAAACATTTCTAGAAAATTATGTTTTGAAGCTAGCATTGTAAATAGATCAACTGTGTATGAACTTGGATTCATACTTATTTAATGGTGGTTATTATTCGGGTCTGATTCAAAAAACCTGAAAGTTAAATCTAACCAACATTGATTTCAATTTAGAACCATACATCAAACATCGAGCTCGTAGTTTTTACGAAATTAATATAGATTTACAGAGTGATAGAAAAACCATATGAACAAGGATTATGCGCTATATGACTTGACTAATATCTTTATTTATTAAAAGAATATTAGTTTAGGAAAGCTTGTTTTCAATTCTGAAGTTCAGTTTATAAAACAAGTTAAGGAGACCGGATGAACTAACTCTGACTTAATGATACATTTGGTACGATGAAATAGAAAGAATTTAATTACGAGAAGTTTACAGGCCTTTTGATCATGTGAGTAGAGTCTTAATCATCAATGGAAAGCAGTAGACAATTAATTTTAGTATAAACTTTATTTCTTTTGTTTCGTTATCAAAGTGGAAGAATCAAAATCATGTAAAAAGAATGAAGTTTTTATAGACTTTCCTTTAATTTCTATGTTAATTTTTATTATGTGTAACTATCACCGGTTAAAAAAGCTTGTAAACAATTAAATTCCTTTTGATTCCAATGTATCAAACTCTTTTAAGTTTTGTCATGTGATATTGTAATCTTGGACTCTTGGTACATTGCAAAATGTGTTATTACATTTTATTAAACTAACTAGGTTAGAAACACATCAATTTGAGAAGTGAATGCAATTTTTATTGGTAGTCAACTTGAAACTTAGGTTTTACTTTTTATAAACAAATCTGAGGTGATGTTTGACAAACATCTTGGGTTTGTATTTAACTCGTAAGACATGAAATAATATATAGCAAGTGTAAGACAGAGTATTAATGATAAGTGAAGTTTTGATACTCAAAATCATTCATTTAAAATAATCTTTTATTGTAAATTAATGAAGATATATATGGGATTGATAAACCACAAAGGTTTAAATATTTATTTAAGTCTAATATTAATTAAATTATGTATAAAATTTAACTATTTTTGAATAAGTGGTACAAATCGACGAATAAATAAATGCAAAAATTAAAAATTACTATATAAATAATTAAGTATTTTTATAATTAAATGTTTATACTAGATAAAAATATATTAATATTTTTAAATTCAATGACATATTATTGATAATATAATAATAAAACAAAAATAGTATTTCATATCACAAAAATAAATTTAGTTTAATTGAAATTCAAATAAAATGTTAAGTCTGCCAAATTAGTTAATATAACTTCAAATTCAAATCAAAATTTAGAATTTAAAATTTAAAATAATCAATACTCTTTAATTTCAATTAATATTTAAATTACTTATGGATATAGATAAAATATTATTTTAGAAAAGTAGATAAATAACATATGTCAAAACCTTATATTTATTGTTTTGAAAGATTTTAGAATCTTTTAATGTAAACATAAGAGAGAAAGAGAGAAAATATATAGTGATGAAGATGAAGAAAGTTAACGCGAAATTATTATGATATTTTAAGATAATTACATTTATTTAGAATATTTAAATTTTAACAGAAGTATATTGTTTTTATTTTAGTAAGTCAAATAATATAATGTAGACAAATCATTATTTATGTAAAATTACTTATAATTTTAATGTACCCAAAGAAAAAAAAGTTAATGTAATCATATTCTAGAAAAATAAAATGATATTTCTTAATAAAATGAATAAATTTATAATGACAATGCATACTACATACCCACACATTACTTATTGTTTGTAGGGGGTTAAGCATTCAGGGCCATTCCTATCATTTCCGGGGCCTGGAGCAGAGATTTATAAAGGCCCCCCCTACACATATACATATAAAAAAAGTTTAGTAAAAGAACTTACGATTTGATAATGTTGACTTTGTTGCACCGTGAATAATCCCAAGTTTTCAAAAACTTCTCAACATGCCATCAAAAAATAGAAATTCATAAAAATTTGGATCTTCGAGCATTTTTAGATGCAAAATCATTGATAAGTGTATCAAGATCGATAATATCTAACATATCTTTCTCTATACATAATGTGGCCAAACCATTCAACCTTTCTTGTGACATTGTTGACCTCAAATAATTTTTTAATAATTTCAATTTTGAGAAACTTCTTTCGGCCGAAGCTACAGTGACGGGTGTAGTTGACAATATGCGATATGCAATACTAACATTTGGATAGCAATCCGCAACTTTAATAAACTCTAAAATTTCAACCGCCGACATCAAAGTGTTTGACAAAGTGATTTGTAATACTTTTAGTTCTGAAAAAAATGCATCTAAATCCACATCAGACACTTTATTACAAGAAAATGTATTTGCAAAATTATCACAATGTTTTCTTAATTCATGGTCATCCAATTATTTCAATTTCTTTGAGTCATATAAAATCCAAATACACTTGCAAATGTTTTTAGTTGTTCAAATTTATCATGTAATGATCTAATTGCCATATCTACAACAATCAAAAAGTAATCAACTCTAAAGGACTCTTCTTGCGATTGGATCTGATCTTCGTGATTAGTTTCATCAAATTGTTTCTTTCTAATAACACGACGTCGTACCGAAAATGTAGGTTCGATATCCATATCACAAGCAATTGTTTTAGCAATATTCAGGCTAGAGATAAACCCGTCATTTCTATATTTATCAAAATATGTTATTATACTTTCTATGTGATTAATGGTATCATCAATGCATATAGATTTAGATTGTACGTTTTTACTCACTGAATTAATAGCAAATAAAATATCATACCAAATAATCATACCAAGTAAAAATTCAAAGTCGTTTAAAGCACTAAGTAAACTTTCTCCTTTACTTTTTGATTTTGCATCATCACATGATTTACATAATTCTAACAAAGCCAACTTTATTTGTGGGTTTGAAATCTAATGGCTTTAACACTCTTTATTTTACTTTCCCAACGAGTATTAGACAAATATTTCACACTTAATTTTGGAACATTATCAATCAAAATTTTTCATCTTTTAGGTGAACTAGAAAATAACACATACGTTGAATAATTCCAAAAAATGAAATAGCTTTAACACAAGAATGTGCCATGTCACTAAGAGTAAGATTAACACTATGACAAGCACATGGCATATATAAGGCTCTCAGATTTATTTCTAACAAACCGTTTTTGAACACCTTAATGTTTCCCTTTCATATTAGAATCATTATCATAACCTTGACCTCTTA
Source organism: Centrapalus pauciflorus (assembly GCA_020465985.1). Taxonomy (NCBI): domain Eukaryota; kingdom Viridiplantae; phylum Streptophyta; class Magnoliopsida; order Asterales; family Asteraceae; genus Centrapalus; species Centrapalus pauciflorus. Next base: position 77,859 of record JAANYP010008184.1, read on the forward strand.
TATCATTAACATCTAAATCAAGTAAACTTAGTGCATTTAAAGTTTCTTTGAAAAGTCCTAAACCAGATGTATCATCTACCTTTAAAAATCCTAAAAAGAATTCATCAATCATTACTTTCCTACTTGACATGTTCACACATCCATAATCAAAGTCATTTGTTCTCGATGACTCACATCCGGAGTACAATCAAGAATAATAGAAAAATATTTTGCTTCTTTAATAATCTTAACTATTGAATTCTTTACAGTATCAGCTAAAAGAGAAATTAATTCATTCTGTATTTTGTGACCAAGATAATGGTGATGAATTTTATTATCATTAATACGTCTAATATGATCTTGCATCGTGGCATCAAATTCTACCATCATTTCAATTAATCCCAAAAAGTTGCCATTGTTGTTTTGAAAAAGTTTTTCATTACACCCAGGAAAAGACAAATTATGTTTAGATAAATACTTAACTGCAGCAATTATTCTTTTTAAAACTTGTCTCCAACGTTCTTTTTGTTTTATAATTTTGTGTTGTAAATCTTTATCAATTGTTTCATTTTTATCCAATCTTAGTTTTAATTCATTCCAAGAATTCATACAAATTAAATGTTCAATAGTATTTTCATGTTCTTTAAGTCGCTCACTAAAATGTTTTCAATCATTAAATCCTTCATTTGATAAAGAACATTTTTGATTAGTTTGTTTAAATAATTTACAACAAAAACAATACAGTTTATCTACATACTTTGAATAAACTAACCAATTTCGATCACTTGGTTCTTCATTACTCAATCTTCTAGTATAGTATGCATAAAAAAAATGTCTAGATGTTTTATCATTAGGAAACACAAGACTTAGTTCTCTTATAAGTCCCTTTTCAACTAAAATATCCCTTAATTTATTATCTAAACTATCCCATAATCTAGGATCATATATATCTTTTACATTGCTATTTTCATTCAAATTAGTATTATTTTCATCTAAATTAGCATAATTTTCATCTAAATTGGCATTAGTCTCATCTAAGTTGGAATCATTTTCATCCAAATTAGCATTATTCAAGTTATCACGACATTCATTCAAGTTGACTTCATTTTCATCTAAATTAGCATCATCTTCATTCATGTTGACTTCATTTTCAAACAAGTCTAAATTTATTTCATCTTTATTCAAATTAGAATCATTCTTATATAAATCATCGATCTTTTCATTTAAAACGTTAGAAAAACTAGTTTTAAGAAATTTACATATAGACCCTTTTTTGAGATTGTATAAAATTTTCATTTTCTTTTCTTTTCTTCCTTTTTTGACTTCCCGATAGATGTTTTTTAGGTAACATTATAAATTTATATAAAACTAAATAAGTAAAGAGTAAAAACTACAACCAAACAACTGAACAAGTGAACAACTAGCAAATTAGGAGTTAATGATTTGCAATTTGCATTTAAGTGACTAACAAACTAGGAGTCTAGCAAGTAGCAATAAGTAATTAGAGCAACTAGCAAGAAGCAAAAAACGCATATGATTAGAGACGTATTAAGGAATGAAAACACCTTTGGTTGAAATGAAATCTTGATTCATTGACAATTGATTGTTGATTCTTGATTTCTAGACCAAAGAACTCTCAATTCACAAATCACAATTGTTTGTAGACTGCTCTGGCACTGGTTACAAAAAAAAACAAAGAAATGAATCAAAAATTCAAGAGATTAGTAGATTACTAGATTAGAAAAAGTAAAATAAAAACATTACATATACACAATATACCTTTAGATTTGCGAATTGCGATGAACTGTCGACGGTTCCAAAGTCCAAACCGACCAAGAATCAACACAACAGGAGGTTTAAGAATCGTTCTGTGAATCTGAATGAGCAGTATGATTTAGCAATTAATCGAAACTCTGAGTACATGTACTTTGAAGTATAGCGATTAATCGTTCTGTGAATGAATGAGTAGCCGGCCGTCAATCATAGCAATCGAAGATGAAGAGTTGCCTTGCCAGTTGCCAACGGTAAACGATTCCCACGCCTTGAATTTCGAAGAGGCCCTTGAAGTTCCCCATGGATTTCGTCATTTCGATTTCCCCGTATTCGCTGAATTTCGAAGCGGCGCGAAAGCGTGCGAGATTTCCCCTTGAAGCGGCACCGTTTCCTCTGCTTGAAGCGTGCATTTCCCCTAATCCCCTTGAAGCGTACATCTGATGCCACACGATTGGGCTGGGTATAGGCATAAAATTTTTTTGGGCCCACTATGTCTGATGGGCCTTGGGCAGGAGCCCAGGGCCGACCCTGTATGCATTAGAAGGATTTACACTTCAACATAGATTTTACATTTATTCAGACAAATAATTAAATCTTTATAAAATAAACAAACATGATCTGATTAGCTATCGAGTTATATAAGGGGTTGGAGTCGTAAACTTCCTACATACAGTTAGAACCAACCCAAGGTAAATGATCTCTCGTTTTTTTTAACGATCATTACAACTACTCTTGAACACAATATACTAGATGGATAATAAATCTGGAGAGGGGTTACACACGTAGACAGAACTAGTCTTGAGCAAGAGTAAAACAGACAATTGTCCGGGGGTTATCAATATTAGAAGCCGATTCTAAAAGATTTCTTATATTAAGGGCCCATTTGATCTAAAAGATTTCTATTGACAATTGAACATTATTGACTTGCAAATTTTTGAATTTTAACATTAACTAATGTTACGACCTAAAAGATGGAAGTCACCAATCAAAAAAAATCTGGTGATGATTCTGCCAACAAGAATGTTGTCTGATTCCTCAATTCAGTGTTTCCTTTTAACTATTTCCTTTTCTGAGTCAATATTTCAGTATGTAATTCCTTTAATTCAGCCTAGATAAATTCCTTCATTGCTCTGACAGCAAGAATGTTGTCTGATTCCTCAATTCAGTTGTTTCCTTTTTACTATTTCATTTTCTGAGTCAATATTTCAGTATGTAATTCCTTTAATTCAACCTAGATAAATTCCTTCATTGCTCTATATATTGAGAGCTGTAAGAAGCATATGGCAAGCAATAAAAATACTGACATTCTTTGTTACTCTTACACTTCTCTCTTCATACGTCTCTTATTATTCGAGCTTCTTACTTCATCTCCTGTAATTCGAGAAGATTGATCATCGCTTTCAGCCTTGATCAATCAATTAAAGGGCTGAGGTAAACTCAGACCTTATCATTGGTATCAGAGCCATACCTTCCTCGGATCGTCAGCGTGACCATAAGAAGTTGGTGATGAATCATGATAAGGTAGCAAACCCATTCAAGTTTGCAGATGCAACATCATCCCATCAGGAGATTCAATAGATGGTAAATTGTAGTAGCAACAAAAGATTCGAGGTAATCCTAACATTTGTTTTAGATGATTTTTGGGATAAAATTGAACGTAATAATCAGCAGAAATGTTTACAAATTTCTAGAATACCAAAGCACTCTCTAAGATTAAGAATACTTTGTCTAAAATTTCAATGCAAATAGCTGGAGTTATAACTGAAAGTTCCGTTGGTAACATTACCCAACCTAGCTTCACGGAGGAAACATTGGAATTGGGTGGTGGAATATCTGTTAAAGAAGATCAAGGGCAAGATTTTGGGATAGTTGGGACTGCCCACATGGTGTTTGATACAATGTCTGATAGGAACTTTTATGGAGAAAACCTTGATAAAATACATGTTTGTGAAGGTAATTTTCATCTAGACAATTTTGACAAAATTAAATTTGGAGGAGGCAATTTCGCTAAGGCTATTGTGGTATCTACTCCAAAGATAGCTACTAATGAAGATGCGAGGCCTTCGTTTGAAGAACATGTTACTCTTGTTGAGCTATCCTTGTTAAAAGACAAAATCCAAGGGCAACCAACTATCGGTTTATTCATCGCTAAAACTATTGAGTGGAGGCCAATAAAGAAGCTCAGAGGTGACTCTAAGAAAAGCGAATTCCTAGTGCCAGTGGACTGTAAAATTGACTATGCTGATTCCTCAAAAGTCGATATAACCTTGAAATATTAAACATGGATGGTACACTGTTTGCTACTTGTCAGTTTAAAGATTGGACGATCAAGATAAGAACGGAAATTGTGGAATGGTGGTTAGTGAAATGGAAGTGGGAGAAGCTACATGGAAGAAGGATAAATAGATTCAACAACTATTTCCAGCTTTTAATCCTTGGGGTCAAGGATTTTTTAGAAGGAGGAACTGTAACGACCTAAAAGATGGAAGTCACCAATCAAGAATCTGCTGATGATTCTGCCAGCAAGAATGTTGTCTGATTCCACAATTTAAGTTGTTTCCTTTCTACTAATTCCTTTTCTGAGTCAATATTTCGGTATGTAATTCCTTTAATTCAGCCTAGATAAATTCCTTCACTGCTCTATATATTGAGAGCTGTAAGAAGCATATGGCAAGTAATAAAAAATACTTACATTCTTTGTTACTCTTGCACTTCTGTCTTCATACGTCTCTTATTATTCGAGGTTCTTACTTCACCTCCTGTAATTCGAGAAGACTGATCATCGCTTTCAGCCTTGATTAATCATTTAAAGGGCTAAGGTAAACTCATACCTTATCAACTAATTGTAATTTTTTTATTTAGTTACCAGTTTTTACAAATTATTTTGAATACGTATATTTTTAAAGGGTTTACTACTTCTTATAATCACCGTGCATGTGCATGTACTGGCTACAAATATAGCCACCATCTACCTAGTTGAATAAGCAAGTCCATTCTATTTAATAGAGCTCTATTATTGATATGTGCAAAATTATACATGTTTTTGGTATCATTTTACCTCCAATTTATGTGGTTTTCAGACTGAAACGCGTAAAAAAGATACTGATTTCATTAATATGTTTGGTCCGCAGGTCAGAAGCCATTAAATCAACATGGGAACGGAAATCAAGGCTAAAATGACGAGATTTTATTATCCAGCCATCTCTCGTGATCGAAAGCAAAAATTTGGCGAAAGTTGACTCTACACGCCCGCGTAAGACACTCCACGCACCTGTGTGGCTAAGTCCAGTTGAGCATCCACACACCCGCGTAGAACATCCTACGCACCCGCGTGTCCATTTTCATTCCACGCACCCGGGTAACTTGCCCACGCAGGGGCGTACGCTAGGTTAAAGCCACGCACTCGCGTGACTTAACCCTACGCACCCGCGTGCGGGGCCCAGCCCATCAAAATTCGTTTCTAAAACCTAGCATGCGGCAGTAGCATTCCAAAATCGATTTTGGGGCGAATTTCATACGACTTTTGGTAATCTTGCTCTCGGTTTTATAGTAGTTCTTCGTGGTTGATCATATTTTTAGCTAAAAGTTTCGTTCTTCTTCAATTAACCAAGCATTCGGGGCGATTCCAACACCGATTTGTGGGATTCAGACACGACTTAGAGCGATTTCAGAGCTTTCTTTCACCTTTAACGTATTTTAATCATAGTTTAGCTTAGGGCTTCGAATTTCTTGGATTACAAGCATTCGGTTCGAGTTTTGGATTCAATTTCTTTATTGTAGCAGCGCTATTTGGTACACTCGTTCCTTAAACTTTCTGATTTCATAATGGTTTTTATCTATTTGAGTTTAATTTTTGGTTTTAGCATGATTAGGGAGTACTTTTCTTGTTCACCAGCTTGGGATGATGGAGTCTATGTATTAATTGGTAAATTATTGGATTGATTGATGGATTTGGTTTATATTTATTGGATTCTTAATTATTTTATATTTTCTTGTTAAAAATCAGATTTTAATTAATCTTTTACCATTGTTTTGCGATAATAAAGTGTTAATTAAATCTGCGTTTTAAAAAGAAAGATGCTTTAAATGAAAAATTAATAGTCAATTATCTCTTCTAGGCATTGTGTTGCGATAATGATTTTATAGTTGATTGTTAATCTAGAATTTTATGCGTTTGTTGGTTCTTATGCATTGTGTTGCGATAATAGGTTTGACAAATCATAAAGTTTGATTTTAAAGTGACAAAGTCAATTTATTGGATTTCGGTGTTAATCGATTATCTTTAGGCATTGTGTTGCGATTATAATATTTATTGGTTAATATTGGAGTTTCAACGAGTTGCTTTGTTTTCATCACGTGGTTATCAAGATTAAATATTTTAACTTGAAGTAATTAAATAATCGGTAAATTAAACCAAAATCCGGGCTTAATTGAATTTAGAATTGGTTATCAACCGATTTGTCTTTAGTCAGTCAATTCAATCCATCGCCAATTAATCGTAGTTTTCTAATTCCAAGTGGGTGCCGCTTTCGTAATATAAGAGTTTCATAAAATTTTATCATCGTTCTTTACTTGCTTAAGTTAGTTTGATTTGATTTTGCTTTAATTAGTTTGGTTCGTATGATTTAGTTGTCGTTATTTGCTTGCTTTAGTTGTTTAGTTTAATTTTTGTTTGCTAGAACTAGTTTTTATTTAATTTAAAAAAGCAAAAAAATTAGATTAACTTTTTAATCTTGTGTTATTTAGTTTGAATTAGTTATTTCGTTAATTTTTTTTATTGTCTTAGTTGTTAATTCTATCAAAAAGGTCCGAAATAGCTAAATATTGGTTTAGGTTGTAGTATTGGAGTCTCTGATCTTTATTCCATTCCCTGAGTTCGATAAATCCTGGGTGATTCTTCAAGCTATACTTAAAACCTGAGGTGTGTTTTGCACGCGTCAATTATCTTTTGTTTTTCTTCCATTCAAAACACAGACATACGCATACATATAAAACACAGTCCATACATATGCACAGGGACTGATCCTACATTTGGTACCAGAGCCACCGAGCCACCGGGGGAAGAAAGAAAAGACCGTGGCCGGAAAGTGAGTTCCGCCAAAGACCGACGCAAGAAAAGAACGACCGACGCCGGTAGACCGAAAGTGTCCTGCATAGACCGAAAAGACCGTTGCTAGCAAGTAAAGACCGAGAAGACCAACAAGGCTTCAAAAGACCGGCGACTTGAAAACTTGACCGAAGACCGAAGGAGGAGAACGAGACCGGTTGAAACTCGAAAGATTAGCAAGGAAACGGCAGAAAAGGCAAGCACATCAACCATTCGTGAGTAAGGTAGTATCACACTCCATTGTCCTAAATTGACAGAAACCAATTATACTTCATGGTCAATATTGGTTGAAACCGTGTTGAGAGCACAAGTCCATTGGAAGACGGTAACTAGAGAGAAGACGAGGACGAGAAACGGAACTATACAACAAAAGCTATAATTTATCCCACTCTCCCGGATGATATTCTTTTGCAAGTTGCCAAACACAAGGATGCACAAGAGGTTTGGGAATCTATTCGGATTCGGTATTTAGGTACCGAATGGGTACAAAAGACACGGTTGCAAACGCTGTGGGGTGAGTTGGAGAAGTTAAAGATGAAAGAGACTGAGACAATCGATGACTTTTCGGGTAAGATACATGGTATAGTTGAGAAGTTTAAAAGTCTTGGTTTGAATATTGATGAAGAAACGATTGTTAGAAAGTTTCTTAATTCCGTTCCAAAGAAGTATTTACCAATAGTAGCATCCATTGAACAATATTCCAACCTTGAAAGTATGCCATTGGAGGAAGCGATAGGAAGGTTAAAACGTATGAAGATAGGCTCATAAGCCATGATGAAAAGAAAGAAGATCAATGTCAACTCATGTGGGCAAGTAAGCAAAAGCATGGCGATAGTAATGGAGGCGGAAGAGGACGTGGAAGGAGCTTTGAAAGAGGTGGAAGAGGCCGAGGAAGAGGAAGAGCTCGAGGTGACAAAAGTGGATTCTGGTGCTTTGATTGTGGAGATTTTGGGCACTTTAGCTATGAGTGCACAAAATGGAAGGACAAAGGCAACAAGAAAGTACAAATATGATCCAAGACGAAGAACCAACATTGCTTTGATGAAGAAACAAGTCAAGATTAAGGGGATGAATGTTGTTAAAATTAATCTTGACTAGCTGAATTATTATTATTATTTTAGTGTTTGAATTAAAATAAATAGAAAAAGATTATGGAAAGAAATAGTCTAGGCTGTCGGATTGCAAGGAGTGCAAAAGGTTTCCATGTATATACATGTTGACCGGGTTTTTAATTAGGTAGAATAAGACTTGGTAGTTAGTATAGGGTTCTCTGATGAAGGCTATTTATAGCCTTGTTTAGTTTTGAATGCCAATGCAAATGCTTTTTCCTTTTTCACACATACAAAGAACGTTCAGTTCAGTTCTTTTCTGTTTCAAAATACATACGCAAATCACATTGAAAAGGCTTTGTTTCCAACAAGTGGTATTAGAGCCACCAGGGGCTCATACCTAGACCAAGACCGAGAAGAAAGAAAAGATTGTGGCCGGAAGGTGAGTTCCGCCAAAGAGCGACGCAAGAAAAGAATGGCCGACGCCGGTAGACCGAAAGTGTCCGACGTAGACCGAAAAGACCGTTGCTAGCAAGTAAAGACCGAGAGACCGAAGACCGAGAAGACCGAAAAGGCTGTGAAAGACCGGCGGCTTGAAAAACTTAGACCGAAGACCGAAGGAGGAGAACGAGACTGGTGTTGAAACTCTAAAGATTAGCAAGGAAATGGCACTAAAAGCAAGCACATCACCAATTCGTGAGCAAGGAGGTATCACACTCCATTATCCTAAATTGACCGAAACCAATTATACTTCATGGTTAATCTTGGTTGAAACCGTGTTGAGAGCACAAGGCTTTAGGAAGACGGTAACCGGAGAAGGCGAGGACGAGAAACGGAACTATATAACAAAAGCTATAATTTATCCCACTCTCCCGGATGATATTCTTTTGCAAGTTTCCAAACACAAGGATGCACAAGAGGTTTGGGAATCTATTCGGATTCGATATTTAGGTACCGAACGGGTACAAAAGGCATGGTTGCAAACGCTACGTGGTGATTTGGAGAAGCTAAAGATGAAAGAGACCGAGACAATAGACGACTTTTTGGGTACGATAAATGGTATAGTTGAGTTGTTTAAAAGTCTTGGTTCGAGTATTGGTGAAGAAACGATTATTAGAAAGTTTCTTAATTCCGTTCCAAAGAAGTATTTGTCAATAGTAGCATCTATCGAACAATATTCCGACCTTGAAAGTATGCCATTGGAGGAAGCGATAGGAAGGTTAAAAATGTATGAAGATAGGCTCAAAAGCCATGATGAAAAGGAAGAAGAGCAAGGTCAACTCATGTGGGTAAGTCAAAAGCATGGCGAACGTAGTGGACGCGGAAGAGGACGTGGAAGGAGCTTTGAAAGAGGTGGAAGAGGCCGAGGAAGAGCTCAAGGTGACAAAAGTGGATTCCGGTTCTTTGATTGTGGAGATTTTGGGCACTTTAATTAGCTATGAGTGCACAAAATGGAAGGATAAAGAGAACGAGAAAGAAGCAAATTTGATCCAAGACGACGAACCGACATTGCTTTGATGAAGAAACAAGTCAAGATTAAGGGGGGTGAATGTTGTTTAAATTAATCTTGACTAGTTGAATTATTATTATTATTTTAGTGTTTGAATTAAAATAAATAGAAAAAGATTATGGAAAGAAATAGTCTAGGCTGCCGGATTGCATGGAGTGCAAATGGTTTCCATGCATATACATGTTGATCGGGTTTTTAGGTAGACTAAGACTTGGTAGTTAGTATAGGGTTCTCTGATGAAGGCTACTTATAGCCTTGTTTAGTTTTGAATGCCAATGCAAATGCTTTTTCCTTTTCACACATACAAAGTACGTTTAGTTCTTTTCTGTTTCAAAATACATACGCAAATCACATTGAAAGGCTTTGTTTCTAGCAAATGTTGGGTTTAATCTTGACTTGTTAGTATTTATTTTATTTAGTAGTAGTATTTTAGTATTTGAATCAAATAATAGTTCATGTTGATCGGGTATCTGGGTTACCACTAAGTTAGGTTTGTTGCTAGAAAAGTGGAATGTGAGTTTACTACTTCTTATATTGACCTTGCATGCATGTGCATGTACTGGCTACAAATATAGCCACCACCTACATAGTTGAATAAGCTAGTCCATTCTCTTTAATAGAGCTCTTGTTTGCAAAACAGATTCAAAAGAAATAAACAAAGAACAATAACCAAAAACACTATAAATTTCCAAGAACCCTAAACAACAACCGGCTTTAAGCCACCCTATTACTTACAAAATAGATCTCACTACAATTACACTCTGAGTCTTCATCAACAGATGAAGCTCACACTCAAACATACAGCGGAAACGATTTAAACAACAACTATGAACCCTAACTTGGGTGCGTAGGAGACTGACGTATTAAACTAAGAGACTTTCTTAACAACTTACAATTAAGACTACAGATCCAAACCAGATCTGTACATTAACCCTAACTCTCGCAACAGTGAAGAATTAACAACTAAAACTTACCTCCCAATGCTAGAGACGAGAGCTTTAAATAGGCAAAAATTGGGGAGCCGGAAAGATGCATATTGGAAAGGAGTGCCGCATGAGAAATCCAGCCAGCACCTCCAAAATCTAAAGCCTCAAATATACGTTGCCTGAGAAAAGAAAAGGAAAGGGGCTGGGCCCAACACCAAGCAACACAAGCCAAACAAGAGGCCCAAAACCCAACAGAAATATAAAAGATATAAAGGATAAAAGCCCATCAATTATCTTGAAAGAGAAATATTTATTTCTAACACCCCTCCTCAAGATAATTGAGGTTAAGTAGCTGAGAAAAGAATTAATCAAGTTCAACTTACTGCACAAAAAAACTCATGAGGCTGAACATTTAACCCCTTCATAAACATTAACCCCTTCGTAAACATCTGTTGAATCAACCTTGACGGGCTGAATGACACGAGCCATAATTTTCCCCCTTAGAAAATACAAGTCAATTTCAAAACGTTTTTGTTCGCTCATAGAATACAGGATTCCCTTCTATAAGGAAGGCAGCCCTTTTAACACCTTTATAATCCATATATTTTCAGAAATTAAAGAGTTAGCCCACATTAATCACAACCACACAAACACAATTAACTTGCACAATACGTTATCATTTTAACACCCCCCTTCAAGTTAATTGTGAAAATGGTTTAAGTATATATAAAGATACCTGAAAGAAAACCAAAATGCTCTCCTGGAGCACACTAATAAAGAAAGCAGGGCAATATAGCATCCCCAATAATTGTTCCCTTAAAAAATAAATCTTTTAACATGTTGACGAACCAAATAATCTTTCTCATATAACGGTAGCCTTTTTTTCGGGACATCAACCTCATTCAAAAATACACAAACACAGGTAACAGATTTTTTCAACTTCAAGAACTCTTACAATACATTTAAATGGGATTGAACAGACTCATGCAAGAACAGAAAGTATCACTAAGACAAGATTAACCACTTCAGCCCTTTAAGCACATACACACACCGGGACCAATAGGATTTAGACCAGTTTTAAGCACCCATAAACAGACAAGAGATTTAAAACAATATTTTCTTTGAATTAAAGTGATGCCACCTTAATCATTAAACACTTCGGTTCCCAAACCAATAAACTGAAACTTGGAATTCAGAATTGTTCAAAAATTCCAGTTTCACTACCACTATTCCCACTAATTGCAACATCACCAACATAAGCACCAACCTTTTCAAAACCAGATTTTCTGGTTGATTTTTTTTTTTTTTTTTTAACAAAACTATCAGAAAACCATTTGATTACTATTATTTGGTTGAAACAAGCCTTCAACATTGGGACAGTTTAAAAAACACACGGTTAAAATTTTTACCACCAAAGACATTTGATTTAACAACTAATTAACTTGAACCATAGATTATTAATTATTGAACATAACAACAGATAACCAACTTAACTAATTTATTTTTACCACAATAAATTTTGATATTTCAAGAAAACCACAGGTTATATAACCATGAACATATAACAACACATTTACCGATCCCTAGCTTTACTTTAGAAGAGGGAGAACTAAACCAACCAGAAGACTTAAAAGGAAATATTTTCAAAAGATTCTATATCTCAAAAAACAGCCTTTTTTTTTAAAGACAGTACAACCTTTTAAACCAACTAGCACACACTTTTCAACCATGGGTCAGAAAATTAATCATTTTATTGTTTATAAATTCTGAACCATAACCATTTCTAACCCCCTGACCACTTTAATAACCTGAGATCCCAATAGGACATAAGTGCCATTAATTTTTACAAAGACTTCTTCTAGAAGATAAGTTTTCACAAAAAATCTCTAACCTATTATGTTTGAGATTCAATGTATCTTTCAACCAACAAAATACGATCAACAGGGTGACCAAGCCTAACATGACACAAATCATAATATAGAACACTTAAACGCACACAAGAGCCTTTTAGCAATTTTACATGAACACAGGTTCCAAAAAAAATTACAATTTATCATATTGTCTACCAGTCTCCGTTGACTTTAAATCCAGAGAATAATAATTGGAACCATCAAAACACAAACATACAATCCACAATTCTTAACAAGATGATACACAGACAGCAAATTCACACAACATTCAAAAACTAGTTAACACACCAATCAAGGTGAGTTTAAACCTAAATTTTAATCACTTAGGAAGTAGTTCCATTTTGACGAGACACAATTAAAAATCAACCTAGAAACATCTACCATAGTAAACAACCCTTTGATAAAAAAAAATAGGCACGTGACGATTTGGACCAGATCAACAAAAGATTCACGTAACACGGCACAAGTCATATCCTTACTAGGACACACAGAACAAATAAGCAGAAACAAGCATCCCATGACTTACATATTGAATCCCCATCTAAACACCAAATTATCGAGAATCTTAGGCTGCGTTTAGTTGACGAAAACAAGCTGGTTTTCTGTTTTTGTTTTCAACGAAAACAGGGCTTAATTGAAAACATGTTTAGTTTGACATTATTCTAATTTTTTTGTCATTTTCTAAATGATTTCATTTTCTAAATTTGTAATAGAAATTGGAAAATGGATGATAGGAGTTTTCAACCATTTTTCTAATTTTCAAAAGCAAAAACAAGGGACGTGGTGAACACGTTTTCAAAATTTTTTCCTAATTTTCTAGAAATGTAATAATGAAAACAATTCTGGAAAAGTGAAAGTGAAAACAAATATCAATTTTCCATCAACTAAACACACCCTTAATCTTTCTGTGTGAACCAATGACTATCTGAAAACTTGTCATAATTGAATTCGTTTCATCATATTTATACTCAAATGAACCCTCAATTTCCTAGAAAGGACTGAATTAAAAATAAAATCAAAGAACCTATTTCTTGAATCGTGAGTCACAATGTGTGTATTGGTGTGAAAGTGTGAAAATTAGATAAAACAAAAACAACATTGCTCTTTAATCTCCCTTTTCCCCCACTTTCTCCCTCAAAAGAACGGAAGTGTAAAAGAAATCAGCTTTTGGCTCAAAACAAGCACAGAAGAGAAACAAGGCAATTTGTAAGCAAGAAATGCATGTGTTTCGGAGCTTCTCAAGTCAAAAAATGACCCATTTTCAATATTCAAAAAGAAAAAAAAAATTGGAATCATCCCATCTTTCTTGTTAGTTTCTCTTCACCAACAATAAACCTGAATAACCCTTTTAAAAATTTAACTTCAAACAACAAGAATTGAAGTTTCCTTTAACAAACGCCACTACCTTGTTGCTTTTGCTTCAATATTTGATATTGACGGTAAGAAAAATAGAAAATCAAAAAACCCCAAAATTGATCTGTTTTGGAAGCTTGCTAAAATCATAAGAGAGGGAAATAAAACCCAGTAAAGATAATAGCAAAAGATTTAGGTACTGGTGAAGAGGACAAACAAACAAAATGGACCACCAAGAAGAGCTATTAAGGAAGATCCATCAAGTGAACAAAACACTTTAAAAAACATACCAATACAAACACAGAGATCAAGTTACTAAAGGTGTCTTCCTGACCTTCCATATAGAACAATTTTTAAAAAAACACCAAAGTCAAGAACCATAAACCAGTAAGATCAATTAAAAGAAACAAACAAGGCAAGAACTACAATCAGTAAAACCAACACACTCACACAAAGATCTAGTCTTTTAATGGCAGGATTCCACGAGCGTTTTTACGCCAGGTCAAGCCAAGACATGATCTCACACACCCAACACCGATAAAACACCCCAAGAAAAAAAAACAAGAAGCACATATTATCAGATGACAAACATAGAACCTCATCTATAGGCCAAGTATGATTCTCAGGGCAGTTGATTCCCGTACATACGGAAACTCCCAAGAACAGTAACTTGCTACAACACGAGAGGGTTTAGAGAGAACTTACAGTGAGTTCCACCAAGGCGATGAAAGCTTCATTAAACAGGCAACGTCACAGCAGGACCAACAGAAAAAGGTTTTTGAGGAGAAACCCCAAACGAACAGGAACGAGACCAAACTTAAAATCACAACCCTTGAGATAATGAACATATTTCTTGAAGAACCCTAACCAGAATAGCGAACCTAACCCATACCCGAGAACCTACATTTTCGGAACCCTAGATTCACATTCACCAATAATCTTCGTGAATGCAAACCCTAAGCCAACGCGGGAAACTATAAGCCAGAGCAACCTGGCTTTGATACCATGTTTGCAAAACAGATTCAAAAGAAATAAACAAAGAACAATAACCAAAAACACTATAAATTTCCAAGAACCCTAAACAACAACCGGCTTTAAGCCACCCTATTACTTACAAAATAGATCTCACTACAATTACACTCTGAGTCTTCATCAACAGATGAAGCTCACACTCAAACATACAGCGGAAACGATTTAAACAACAACTATGAACCCTAACTTGGGTGCGTAGGAGACTGACGTATTAAACTAAGAGACTTTCTTAACAACTTACAATTAAGACTACAGATCCAAACCAGATCTGTACATTAACCCTAACTCTCGCAACAGTGAAGAATTAACAACTAAAACTTACCTCCCAATGCTAGAGACGAGAGCTTTAAATAGGCAAAAATTAGAGAGCCGGAAAGATGCATATTGGAAAGGAGTGCCGCATGAGAAATCCAGCCAGCACCTCCAAAATATAAAGCCTCAAATATACGTTGCCTGAGAAAAGAAAAGGAAAGGGGCTGGGCCCAACACCAAGCAACACAAGCCAAACAAGAGGCCCAAAACCCAACAGAAATATAAAAGATATAAAGGATAAAAGCCCATCAATTATCTTGAAAGAGAAATATTTATTTCTAACATCATGTGTCGATGGTTGACTAATAGAACACCACTATTACAGATATTGATGTGAAGAGTGAAATCTATTATTTTGGAGTGGTACTGCTAGAAATATTGACAGGGAAGAAGGTGTATGATGAAAACAGACCCTCAGGAAAGAAAATTTTGGTGAATTGAGCTGATCAATTTCGACTAGGTTACCAAGAATTAGAAATGCTTGTGGAACCGCGGCTTCAACGCAATAATTATCCTCCAAAGGGAGCGTTCGAGCTGGCTATGCTTGTTTCAAACTGTCTTGAAGAAAGTAAAGTAAAACGCCCATCCATGGAAGAAATCTTGCAGGTGTTGTACGAGTGCAATCAAGAAGCTAGAACTCAAATCAATATGACTGTTTATGCAAAGTGGCATTCTGTGCGATAATTTCCTTTGGCATGTAAATATCTATAAGCTATACGAGACAAGGACAACTATTCTCATCTCGTTTCTATAAGTAGTTCAGGTTTTCAAATTTTTTTGACACTGTTTTTGGTAATGGTGTGATCTCTATACTAAATTCATATCAATCTAAAGCTGAAGCTTCATCAAATTAAGACATTAGTACATTACATTGTTTCACCAGGTTTACCATTCATCTGTAATACTGCCATATTTTAGTTTTCCCACAAATAACCCATAAGTTCATATCCTCCATTTGACTATATATGATCCACAATTGTTGATTCATTCTAAAGTCAGTTGATCCATAAATTTGTTTTACCTGAGGGCCTATTCTATATCAACGCTAGAGTACCTTGTTCGTCCAGACAAATTTTCAAAGATTTTGGGGAATTTACCGTCTGCATTCCAAAATAAACATATATAACTGTATTGTTAACTCGAGCAGGATTTGCCAATCCAACAAAGTGAAAAAAAAACCTGGAGGTGATTTTCGAATGGATAAGTTTTTGGAGTAGGTTGAGGCCGGGTTGTTAGGCCCGAAGCCGTACATGACAAGTTATTTAATAGTATAGTTGGTTTATTAGTTCATATGGGTTAGGCCATTAGGGTTTATGTGTTCATCTAGATAATGTATCTGATAGTCGAGTCGATGTACTCGTTGTTTAACTCTAACAAAAGAATACTCTCTTCTGTTCGTGGAAGTGTCCGAACCATATAAATCTGTATGTTCTTGCGTGTTACTTGTTTTTGTTGGTTTCGTAACAATAACATAACTTAAAAGGAAAAGCCTTTAAAAACCCTAATTAAAAAGAATCTATATATACAATTTAACTTCATAAATTGTCCAAAAATAACAAAATAAGCTGAAAAATGACAACTTTACAAGAAATTAATTTTCTTGTGTTTTTGGCCATTTTCAGCAGGTGAAATGCTGACAAGCTCATAGTTACATACTTACATTGCACACATATGTCCTCAATTTAGAAGTTAAACTATGATCGTGAATTTCTAATTCACGTCATGTCTATAATTACAAAATAGACCATTAAAAGAATTATAAATATTAAATTGATCATTTTTAGACTAAATTTAATAGATAAATCGAACATCATATATAACAAAAATTATTATTAATGATAAATTACAACAAATAAGAATAAAACAGAATTTGACTTGAATTCCTCTATAACTCATTCAATCACCAAAGTTATGCGTCAAATGCAAAAAAATTATGGGTCTAATCTTCGAACAATTCTACAATTACGAGGCCCCACAAATTTTGATGGGTCTTGTACTCTTGTGTGGTCAAGTCTCTCTTACACCCCTGAAAACGGCCCTCTCAATAAGTAAAACCATGCACCATTTGAAGTCACAAAGTCCTCTTAATTTCAAGTTGAAAAAACACAACTTAAACGTGTGAATCTATTTTGAATATGTATAATGTCATCTCATTTTCAATGGCTGTGGTTGAAATTCTGTTGTAATAAACAAGTTGTCGGTCTACTTCCTTGCAATCTAATTAATGTCATCTTTTAAATCCTCACAAAATCTAATTCTTTCAAAAATAATCCAACGAACCAAACGCCAACTTAGTATAATAATAAGAACCCTTCCATGACAATAGTGCTAGATAAGTTAACCCAGATCTTAAAGCGTTAACTTGGTTTAAATAATTAGATTTTACAGTTTTTCGTTTAAACCCACACCTTGAAGTCAAAACATTTTGATATGAACCAAACTGAAATACTATTAGTCATAGCAAAACAAACAAGAAGGATTACAAAAGAAATCCTATAATTTGAGATATAGACTCTCTCAAGAGACTAATAAATATCTACACACCCCCAAAAGTTCCAATGATATGATAAAGTTCTTTTGGGATCAATTTCTTTTAGTTACCAAAAAAAGGCTTCTATGATTTGAGATATAGACTTTTTGTTGTGACCCCTATTTATAGATGCAATAACCTAACTAAATAAAATATATATTAGGAGACCTATTATCATATTACATTAATTATCTGTATCTATAATAACTACAATATCCTAATCTAAATTAATAACACTTTTCCCACCCCGAAACGAATAACCAAGAAAGGTAATATAAACTACGAAATTTGACAGTTTTGAAAAACCCTAGATCATCGTAGTAAAGTTTTTTCAAATCAAGTCAATCAAGATAATATTATCGGATTGGATGGTAAAAATTGTTAACCTGATAGTTTCTTTCTCTAGACAGTATTTTTACCGAAATGACAGTTTAGTTATTATCTGACATGTATTTTTTGTGCAAATAAAAACGGTTTTAGATAATATATTGCTATATTGAGAAAATTAGAATATAATTAAGTAGTTTTAAATTAAAATTTTGCTAATTGATAAAGAACTTTCCAATCTAATAAGGTCACATTGATTGACTTGATTTGGAGGATATGTTATCTTAATGCGGCGTTTGGTTCGCAGAATGTTTGTTGAATAGGAATGTAATCTGTCTGAATTTAAATACTGTCACTTGTTTGGTTGACAGCGATGAAACAAAACTCAGATTCAAATCCTTTTTATTTTTAGTTTGGTTTACAAATCTGTGAACAAAATTTGAATATGGTTATGACAAAATATCAAAAAAAACGCTTATTAATTTTTTTTCATTTTTTTTAAATTATATAGATATTTTAAAAACTGTGATGTTTTTTTTCTTCATAAGATAAATTCTTTTTCATAAATTCATAAAACAAATTCCTTGAAAGTATAAATTTCAATATTATTTTTTACTACATGAAGGAAAATAGTATCTGATTTGTTGGGGTTAAGGTGGGATAAATGACGTGTGAGGGGTGGTATGGGTGGGTAGGATTTCCATTTTGTAGGGTGGGTTAAAGGTAGGGTTAGGGTAGGGTATGGTCGAAAGAGATTAAGTAGGGTAGGTGGGTGTAATGTAATGATATGATGTGATATGATAGATTTTGTGGGTGGGTAGATTGGTAGTAGGGTAAGTTGGGTGGAATGGAGTGGTGGATGGGTAAATTAGTGGTAGGATAGGGTAAGGTGGGTAGAATAAGGTTGGGTGAGGTGGGGTAAAGTAAGGTAAGGTATGATGAATAAGTGTAATATAGGTGGGAACTGGTGTGATAAGTTTGATAGGTGAGTAGATTAATGGTAATGTATGATGGATGGGTCGGGTTGGATGTGGTGGGGTTGGGTTGGGTGGGATGGGGTGTATTGGGTTAGGTTGGGTTAGTATTGTATGTATGAGTGCATAGAGAAGACATGTCATCAAGATAGAATGTTCATTCATTGGTCATCCCTCATGACAAACCATGTCTTGATTGGTGTCACATTTTTAGTCGATCATCTATGGAAAACATACACCATGCATGTCACCATGATAGATAGCTTTGTATCTCGTTGATCTGAGAGTATCGATAACTTTTTGGTAAAGCCCGATAGTATATGACTTGATGATCATCGATGATGACGTATGTGATAAGTGAGCCAATATGAGAATCCGACTTGTACCAATTGACCAAAAGAAAAGATCCACGTAAGCATCATAGATCATCCCAGCACGTGAAGCTACCAACCAAGAAATGAACCCAATTGAGCGCCAGAAGCATAATAGCTGTCAAGGCCTAATTGGTTGATAAGCATGCGTCTGGGATCAAGGATAAAAGTATAAATAGGAGAGTCATCTTCTCTCCAAAGGTACGCGCGCACCAATTCCCTCCCAATATTTCAGTATAGATTCATAGCAATTTCACCTATTAATTCCAAGTATTCTGACTTAAGCATCAAATTGACTACTCAGGTCACCCCTGCTACGCCATTAACCCAAGGTGTTCCTCTGTTCTGCAAATTTTCACTTCCACTACTTAATCGCATCATCAATCCCTAATGTCAAGGAACGAACAATCCGTAACAATGAACAATTGTAAACCACTTTTTATCATTATGTCGTAGAGTGTCAATGGTACGTCAACACTCAACAAATCACTACAAACTATAATTTAGAATTTCATATTAATAAATAATAAAAACCACTTTAATAGATCCATTCATATTTTATTAAGTTTTAGCATATCCAGTGTATATTTATTTATAAAGATTTATTATTTAGACAAAGACATAAATATCTAAATTATAAAAATGTCTGATCATAAAAAAGGAAAGTATACAGGTCACATCCCTTACAATATCATCATCCTTTTAATAAAAAGTATTTTTTTCACTTTAATGTTATCTTTTTGTGAGACTTAAAGTAGTTCAATTTTTAGACTGTTGTATGTAATGACAGTTTATCTTTGAACTTTTACATCGTAAGTAAACCATGAAAAAGTATGTCATGTTAATTTCATTACGCAAGGATCATGTGCACACATTGTAATTCTTCGCACTTCTAAGTGCGTAAAATTATGTCATTATGTGTGAAAAATAGACTATTTTGTTATAGTAATTGTATGTAATAGCAGTTTATATTTGAATCTCTAGGTAGCAATAAACCATTGATAAACACCACTATTGTGAATGGTCTAAAAAATATGGTAAAGTGGAGAAGACCACAAAAATTGGCTAACTTTTTCCTTATATTTTTAAGGATAATTACGTAAAAAAATCTTCAAGTCAGTTTTTTATGATTAAAACCCCAAACCATTTTTCGTTGCATAAAAAACGCTGAACTAAATCTGTAAATCAAGGTTTTATCAATGGTTAATCGGTTATTAATACTACGTGGACAGGTAAATAACATACGTTAATTAAATTATAATTGTTGAAACAGTTGCCTGTATTACACTTCATTTAAACATCCGTTGGTAGTTTTTAATTGTAATTTTAACGGGATTACATCATTAACGAGTGTTTAAATGATGTGTAATACCTGGCAACCATTTTAAAAATTAAAATTTATTCCACGTAGTATTAATAACCGGTTTCAACGGGTTACTCATTGATAAAATCTTGATTTACTGATTTTTAGTTAGTTCGAGGGTATTCTATGCAACGAAAATTGGTTTGAGGTTTTAATCACAAAAAGCTGACAAGTTGGTGGTTTTTTTGCGCAATTATCCCTTATTTTTATTAAAGTGTGTTGATTGTTAATAAGATTTTTGTTCAAAAACCTAGGATATTTAGAGTTGTTTGGGTCTAAAGGGGATCGGGTTCGTTGTTATTTCACGGTAATCATTTCAAAACAGAAAACAGATTTGATGTGAAACGATGCGTTAATTATCTTGACTTTAGACTTGCACAATTTGCCAATTGAAGATCTCTAGACATAGAATTAGAGTGAACCAAGAACCAAAAATGTAGAACTAAGAAATGAACCACGCTAACTCTATTGGTATTTTTCTAACTTTTACAATGAATAGAAAATCAAAGCAAACCAATCGAGAACTAAAATTAACAACAACTAGACATAATTGAAACTAGAATCGAAAAATAACCAGAACCAATTAAGAACCAATATGCTTGGTACCGTTTCCCATTATGTGCACTTTGGTTCATGTCTAACTTGTCAGTTCTTTGATACACGTTAAAGTTTTATACACCTCTAGATATGTTACATGTCAATTTTAATAATAAATTTAATTATCAATAAGATGTCTTTGTTGACAAGTCAAAAAATAAATCTTAAATATCCTAATTAATTACTACTTTTTGTAGAAATAGTTAATTAATTAATAAATATATTGGAACCCACGAAGAAATTAATAAAGTTTAAAAATTCCCCATTGTTGTTGCAGTTAAAGAGTCATGACAACATGTCGATATCAGATACATTTTTTTAAAACCATATTTTTAGTTATATACTAAAACCTTAGAGAGTTGTTTTATTGAATTATTTTAATTAAAAATATGTTTTGGCTAAATTGATAATTTTCATATTGGTTCAAATATGGTTTATTTATACTTTTTTAAGTTATTAAACACTTAAAGAATTAGTTTAATTATAATTTTTATAATATTGCATTCTTGTAATTTGTTTTAATGTTAGAAATCATATTTTAGATTTTTAGTTCTGAAATATAAGCGATTCTATTAATAGAATGACATTCTTGTGAAAATTGAGTGCGGTCTGATTATTTTAAGGGTTTAGGACAAAATTTTTAAAAAGACACTCTAAATACATCTGTATATTAAAATTAAGCAAAATTCTAGTATAAATTAACAATAACAAAACTTACAGTTAAATAATGTTAAAATTAAACATTTTTCAAGTTAGTAACTTGGATTATTCGTTAATAAACCTAATTATACAATGGTGTTTGATAAAACTTATCAGAAGTGAATAGCTTACCTGGTAATAGGTTTTAATAAAAAGTGTGTTTGATAGTCATAAGTGATAAAAGGTAAAAACTGTTGGGAATTCGTATCAGTTTTTCATAAAAACATAAACTTTTAATCGTATTAAATGCACAACGGAAGCTTTTTAAAATTTACGAATTTCGTACACGAATCATCAAGTAAAACATAAGATAAGTAACATGAAAGCATTAAAAATCATACATTTGTATTTGATGAAAAAATACTCGAATGAGATGCTTTCGGTATCTACCGACTACCGTGATGACACGGTCGAGCGGTACCAGGTACGTAATCAAACACACGAAGAAAACGATTTTGTTTTTCTGGTTTATTGGCCGTCTTCTCTAACCACCACACACACACACACCGTGTCTATTGTTTCACAAATCACACATCAATTTGTGTGTGTGTGTGTGTGTGTGTATATATATATATATAGGATTAGGTTCGCATGAGAACCCCTCTATTTCGTGAGAACGTGAGAATCACTCTAAAATTTGTGCATCCACTATATAAAATTGTACATTTGATACAAAAATTAAATGTTTTCAATAAATTTATGCATTTCATGTAAAAATTTACGCATATCATGCAATAATTTATCCTTTTCATGTACGAATTGTGCATTTAAAAAAATTTGTGCATTTGATGTTTAAATTTGTGCACTTAGTTTATATTTTAATGAATATAATTTTTGAATGTAATTTTAGTGTTAGATTATGATATTTATTAATATTTAATACTAATAATGGTTTTAAGTAAAACTTTTAATTTTTAATTTGTGCATTTGATGTACAAATTTGTGTATTTTGGAGTGGTTCTCA
This sequence comes from Centrapalus pauciflorus, assembly GCA_020465985.1. Lineage (NCBI taxonomy): Eukaryota > Viridiplantae > Streptophyta > Magnoliopsida > Asterales > Asteraceae > Centrapalus > Centrapalus pauciflorus. Next base: position 100,635 of record JAANYP010008184.1, read on the forward strand.
CGTTCTCACGGTAGCGAGGGTTCTTACCGGAACCCAACCCTATATATGTGTGTGTGTGTGTGTGTGTGTGTGTGTGTGTGTGTGTGTGTGTGTGTGTGTGTATAGAGAGAGAGAGAGATGGGATCGTTACAGAACCTAAATTTAGTGTAGAACCGTATAACCAATATCGTCCATAGATTAGATTAATCTAATGGTCTTCATTAAAACCATAAAGTTTGGAATTAGTGAAAAAAAGATTGCCATAGATTAGAAAGGGCAAAAAGATTGGCATTAATAAAATAAATATCATTTTTCTTTAAATTAAAATAACATTAATATGATTAATTGTTAAATCAAAAAAAATTATATCATAAAAACGAGAATTTTATACTCTTTAAAACGAGACCGCTCATGATATATTTTTTTCGAAAAAATTTTACGTGTTTATTTTTCGTAAAAAAAAAATTACCCAGACCACGATGCAATGTAGCATGGGCGATATCATTCAATGTCGAATGAACACTTGATATCGTATATTCAACAACGATGCTACACTGCATGTACATTTAAAATTAACAGAACCAAAATAATGGTCAAAATTAGTAGTCAAAAGTTGGTTGATTTAATGAGAACTGTAATGATATATTTTTTTAGAAAAGATTTTACGTGTTTATTTTTCGTAAAAAAAAATTACCCAGACGACGATGCAATGTAGCATGGCCGATATCATTCAATGTCGAATGAACACTTGATGTCGTATATACAACGTCGATACAACACTGCATGTACATTCAAAATTAACAGAACCAAAATAATGGTCAAAATTAGTAGTCAAAAGTTGGTTGCTTTAATGAGAACAGTAATGATATATTTTTTTCGAAAAAATTTTACGTGTTTATTTTTCGTAAAAGTTTTTTTTACCTAGACGTCCATTCAATATATTATATAGAGATCAGTCAATGTCGAATTACAGTTTATATCACACATTCAACGTCGAAGTGATACAATATATCATATATGCAACACTGCATTTCCGTTCGATATTAAAAGAATCAAAAATGGTCAAAATGTGCGGTCAAACTTGGTAGGCTACTATTAATTCAATGTTAATTGCATAATTACCATCTTATCCCTAGTGTTATATTATAATCCAATGGTTTAGATTGGTTCTATGGTTCTACACTAAATTAAGGTTCTGCAATGATCCCAACCCTATATAGAGATGGGATCATTGCAGAACCTATATATATATATATATACATATATATATATATATATATATATATATATATATATATATATATATATATATATATATATATATATATATATATATATATATGTGTGTGTATCATTTTGGTTCTGTTAATTTTGAATGTACATAGAGTGTTGCATCGACGTTGAGTATACGACATCAAGTGTTCATTCGACATTGAATGATATCGGTCATGCTACATTGCATCGTGGTCTAGGTAATTTTTTTTTACGAAAAATAAACACGGAAAATTTTTTCGACAAAAATATATCATTACTGTTCTCATTAAATCAACCTACTTTTGACTACTAATTTTGACCATTATTTTGGTTCTATTAATTTTGAATGTAAATGCAGTGTTGCATCGACGTTATATATACGACATCAAGTGTTCATTCGACATTGAATGAATCGTGGTCTGGGCAATTTTTTTTACAAAAAGTAAACACGTAAAATTTTTTCTATTACTGTTCTCACTAAATCAACCAACATTTGACTACTAATTTTGACCATTATTTTGGTTCTGTTAATTTTCAATGTACATGCAGTGTTGCATCGCCGTTGAATATACGATATCAAGTGTTCATTCGACATTGAATGATATCGGTCATGCTACATTGCATCGTGGTCTGGATATATTTTTTTTTTTACGAAAAATAAACAAGTAAAATTTTTTCGAAAAAAATATATTATGACCGGTCTCGTTTTAAAGAGTATAAAATTCTCGTTTTTATGGTATAATTTTTTTGATTTAACAATTAATCATATTAATGTTATTTTAATTTAAAGAAAAAAGATATTTATTTTACTAATGTCAACCTTTTTGTTATTTCCAATCTATTCTTTTTTTACCCCTGAAAGAATTAAAAAATCACTAATGTCAATATTTTTTCACTAATTCCAAACTTTATGGTTTTAATCAAGACCATTAGATTAATCTAATCTATGGACGATATTGGTTCTACGGTTCTACATTAAATTTAGGTTCTGCAATGATCTTCTATATATATATATATATATATATATATATATATATATATATATATATATATATATATATATATATATATATATATATATATATATATATATATATATATATATATATACATAAGTTATGGAGTCCCATATTAGATGTATATAGTGTTATATATATTTTATTTTATATAAAAGTGCATGTTCGATTGACGAGTTCACATTATTTGAAGTTATAACGATAAAAAAAATTCTATATCATGCAAAATTATGATATTTAAACAATATGTTCATGTGATCTGATGATGCACTTTGAACATGTGCATATTGTCTTTTTGCATGAAATATAACATTTTTATCGTAATGAACTTCAAATTATGAGAATTGTTCAATAGTAATACACTTTTGAGCATTTATATATTACAATTTTGCATGAAATAAAATATTTTGTTGTAATGAACATTTACATTTAATATGGACTCCAGGACTCCACTCTAATATGGAACTCCATGGAACTTGAATCTATATGTGTGTGTGTGTGTGTGTGTGTGTGTGTGTGTGTGTGTGTGTGTGTGTATATAGGTTCAAGTGAGTACCATCCATTATGCAGCGCACCAGAACGTACCACCCTTAAAAGTAATTTTTTGAAAAAAAATTTTACGAACATGTTTTAATTAACATTATGAAGATCATATGTGAATTTCACGCAAATCCGAACACTTTAAGTGCATGAAAACACGGATCACATAAATGTGCGTTCACATGTACTCAAATTTATGTAAGTGTGTGTTCACATCACTTTTTAGGAACAAGGAGATGTGAATGTATGTGAAATTTACATATGATCTTCATAATGTTAATTAAAACATGTTTATGAAAAAAAAAATTTTAAAGATGGTACCTTCTGGTGCGCTGCATAATGGGTGGTACTCTCTCGAACCATATTCTATATATATATATATATATATATATATATATATATATATATATATATATATATATATATATATATATATATATAGGATGGATCAAATGAGGACCGTCTTTAAAATGAAGACGATAATAACCAATTAAATTATGACACGTCATCTAACTTAATCCATATTCTTAAGGGTATTTTGGACAATTTCATAACTTAAAATTAAATAAGAAAAAAGAAACAAAATTTACCCTAATTTCACGGTTACCAATCAAATCATTTCCTTAAATCATTTTTTTCCATATTTGTTTTATTTTTAAGATTTCTCTTTCTCTCTCCTCTATCTCTTTCTGCTCATGAAGAAATCATGTGTCCCACCGGTAACGCACTTCTCCTTCTCCCATGGTGTCACACACACTGTCATCTTCTCTGACGATCTTCCATCCATTCCACTCTTTCGCGGTCACCGCCACTATGATATCACTAACGTCAATGACATGAACCCAGTACTACAACCACTTTCTCCCCATTGTCGGCCTACCATAAACAAACACGATCGGCGGTACCATCTCTACCACGACACCCACAACCTCACATTCGTGAACCGTGTACACCGTCGTAAATTGCTTGCTTGAATCGTGAATCGCCGCCCGCCTCCACATCCTCCTCTCTTTTATAGCCGTGAACAGTGAACCACCACTCGTCGTGAACCGTATACCGCGGCCGCTATGAATCGCTTGCTTGAACCGTAAACCGCTGGGAACAACTCAAAGTTCAAACCCTCCGCTTTCATGAACCATGTTCCAACGCCGCCATGAATCGCTTGCTTGAACGTGAACCGCTGCTCGTCGTGGGCAACTCGCCTCCGCCGTGAATCAACTGTTCGTAGTGATCGCCGTGTGCACCTTGCTGTCGTTAACCACCAGCCTTTAGAAGCCCACCTCCTCACTCTCCTTCGTCGTGAATCAACTGTCGTAGTGAACAACTAGCCTTGAACCACTCACCGTCGTCGTGAACCACCAGCCTTGTCGTCGTGAATCGCCCTCCTCCTCACTCTCAATCGTGAATCGCCACACCCCCAAAATGCGTTAAAAATTCGAAACCCGCCTCATTAAATTCGTATAGTTGTTAAAAATAGGGAGGGTGCACAAATGACTATTTTACCCTCAAACACTTGTCCAGGTTGTACAAAACTCTATTTAATTACAAAATTGTCACCTTGCATTTTATTGGTTGATTTACAATTTCAAGCAATTTCATTGGTTCTTACCGTCCTCATTTTAAGCACGGTACTCATTTTATCCTCACCCTATATATATATATATATATATATATATATATATATATATATATATATATATATATATATATATATATATATATATATATATATATATATATATATATATATGGTGGATCAAACGAGGATCGTCCTTAAAATGAAGACGGTAACAACCAATAAAACTGATACATGTCGTCAATATTAATCCACATCATCAAGGGTATTTTTGGACATTTATAATTTTAAATTAAATTATAAAATAAAAAAATTAATTCCCTCTCTTCAATTTCCATAATTACATATTTCAATCTCTCTCTCCACTATAATTATTCACATTCCAAAATAAATTTTTTTTCTATCTCCCTCCCATGGTGCCACACAAACCACCATCTTCTCCGGCGGTTCAAACCCTCCGCTTTCATGAACCATGTTCCAACGCCGCCATGAATCGCTTGCTTGAACGTGAACCGCTGCTCGTCGTGGGCAACTCGCCTCCGCCGTGAATCAACTGTTCGTAGTGATCGCCGTGTGCACCTTGCTGTCGTTAACCACCAGCCTTTAGAAGCCCACCTCCTCACTCTCCTTCGTCGTGAATCAACTGTTCGTAGTGAACAACTAGCCTTGAACCACTCACCGTCGTCGTGAACCACCAGCCTTGTCGTCGTGAATCGCCCTCCTCCTCACTCTCAATCGTGAATCGCCACACCCCCAAAATGCGTTAAAAATTCGAAACCCACCTCATTAAATTCGTATAGTTGTTGAAAATAGGGAGGGTGCACAAATGACTATTTTACCCTCAAACACTTGTCCAGGTTGTACAAAACTCTATTTAATTACAAAATTGTCACATTGCATTTTAATGGTTGATTTACAATTTCAAGCAATTTCATTGGTTCTTACCGTCCTCATTTTAAGCACGTTACTCATTTTATCCTCACCATATATATATATATATATATATATATATATATATATATATATATATATATATATATATATATATATATATATATATATATATATATATATATATATATATGGTGGATCAAACGAGGATCGTCCTTAAAATGAAGACGGTAAGAACCAATAAAACTGATACATGTCGTCAATATTAATCCACATCATCAAGGGTATTTTTGGACATTTATAATTTTAAATTAAATTATAAAATAAAAAAATTAATTCCCTCTCTTCAATTTCCATAATTACATATTTCAATCTCTCTCTCCACTATAATTATTCACATTCCAAAATAATTTTTTTTTCTATCTCCCTCCCATGGTGCCACACAAACCACCATCTTCTCCGGCGGTCTTCCACCCCTTCCACTCTTTCACGGTTACCGCCGCTGTGATTTCACTGTCAATGACGTGAACTGTGTACTGTTGCCGCCGTGAATCGCTTGCTTAAATCGTGAACCGACGCTCGCATCCTCCTCTTCCTCTTTTTCTTGAACCGTCGTTCGCCGTGAACCCTCTGCCTTCGTGAACCGTGTACCGCCGCCGCTGTGAATCGCTTGCTTGAACCATGAACCGCTCATCGCCTCCTCCTCATTTGCTTGAACTGTGAACCGTCGTGAACAGCTCAAAGTCCAAACCATCAACCTTCATGAATCGCGGTAGCGTCGTGAATCATTGTAGGTATTATGAATCACGGTGGGCCATCAAACTGATTCACAATAAGTGATGACATCAAAATCGGTGTTGTGAACCATAAGTTGTGTCGTCGAAATCGGTGGTATCATGAATCACGATGACATTTTGAATCATTGTAGTTGTTGTGAATCACGATGTTGCCAACGAAATCGGTGTTGCCTGATTCACAATTACAAACCAATAAAATTAATTTGAAATATATGGTGCACAATGACCAAAATGCCCTTTTATTAGATTTGTTAAATGCTTGAAATTACAATTTTACCCCACTAAGTACCTCACACTTTGAATGCATTTGTGCCTAATTATTAGAGATTTGACCAAATACTAAAAATGTTGATGGAATGCTTATTATGATAAAGAACCTCAATTCTTGTATTTTCATTATTTTAGGTTTGTCAAGCAAGAAAAAAAAAAAAGAAGAAAAGGGATACAAGTCTTGAAGTTGGGATAAAACAAAAAGTAAAGCCATCAAAGAAGAAGGTTTATTTTGCCAAAGCTAGATTAGTTCAAGGGCCATTTATGTAACTTGAAATTAAAATGAATGAGGAGAACGTGTGGCTTCTTTTTGGGGGTGTGCTTTGCGATTTCAAGCAGGAGGGCAGTAGCAAGGCAGGAGGGTTTTTTTTAAGCAGCATCAGTTCACGCAAAAGGCCGGTTCACGCAGAAAAAAAGGAAGGACGGCAAAAGCAAACCTCTCGATTTCAGTAACGATTGCAAGCATGTGTGGCTAATTTCTTTTCATACTCAACTTTGGATTGTTTGGCAATTGTAATTTCTATTCCACATTGCGTTTGAGATGATGTAGTTTCACCCTATTTTGATTATTAATCTAATTTCGGAGTTTGTAGTTTATATAAAATCGATTTCTAGACTTTCTGATCAGTTGTGGTGAATTCGATTATAGTCAAGTTTGTTGTCGTTAAACACGTAATTATTTAACGAACAGATTTTGGTGACGAATGGCCGATTAGGATTTGTTAAAAATTTCTACCTCTTGTCGTGAAATTGGGTGAAACGAAGTAATGGCAGGAGCTGGACTCCCCGATTATCAACATTTGGAAGGACATCGAGTTAGCTTCAGAATCTGAGAATGAGGAAAGTAGCAACCCCTCGCCTGGAGAGGAAGAAGAAGAGATTCCAATGGCAGGAGCTGGACTCACATTGAGGGAGATGGCGACACAGGGTGTTGCACAGGTACCTATCTGCATCAGGTATCCAGAAAACCATGGTAGATTCCTTCTAAAAACAAGTCTAATTCATCTCCTACCAACATATCATGGGCTAGAAAATGAGGATCCAAATAAGCATTTGAAAGAATTCTATGTCATTTGTTTGAGTATGAAACCTGATGTAACTGAGGACCTTATTAAGTTAAAGGCTTTTCCATTCTCTTTAAAGGACCGTGCTACGGATTGGTTGTATTCGTTACCCCCCGATTCGGTAACGACATGGAACCAAATGGCGAGACTATTTCTAGATAAATTATTTCCAGCCTCCCGACCCTCTAACCTTCGTAGAGAGATTTGTAGTATTAAGCAGCGAGATGTTGAAACTCTCCACGAATATTGGGAGAGGTTCAAACATCTCTGTGTGAGTTGTCCACAACATGGAATCTCGGAACAATTGCTTTTGCAATATTTTTATGAGGGCCTCCTTCCTATAGAAAAGAGGATGATTGATGCCGCTAGTGGTGGTGCCATGTTTAACAAGACTGCAACCGAGATTAGAGCTTTAATCACCACTATGGCTGAAAATTCCCAACATTTTAGTGTGAGGAGTGACATTAGGAGAGAGCCAGTAAGGGCCAATGAGGTTAATGTTGCAAGTATTGAAAGTCATTTGTTTGATCTTACTAACTTGGTTAAACAACTTGTAGTGGATAAAGAACAAGTTAAAGCTTGCGGAATATGTTTGGCGACAAGCCATCCTACCGATGCATGCCCACAACTTCAAGAAGATGTGTTAGTGACAGCCGAAGATGTAAATGCTATAGGAGGTTTTCAAGGCCAGCCACAACAACGGTTTTTCAACTACAGCTCTAGTAACCAAAGACCTCCTCAATTTCAGAATTTCATGCAAAGGCCGCCACAACAACAATTTCAGCCAAGAGCACCCTTCAATCCAAATCAAGCTTCATCCAGTAGCTCAGGTATGTCTCTTGAAGATATTGTCAACAGTCTTGCTACTAACACTCTTCAATTTCAACAGAAAACGGATGCAAGCATTCAAAATTTGGGAGCTCAAATGACACAACTTGCTACTTCTGTGAGTCGGTTGGAATCTCAAGGAAAGCTGCCTTCCCAGACGGAACCAAATCCCAAACCGAATGTAAGTGCAATAGTCTTGAGGAGTGGAAAAGAGATTACAGAACCAAAGTTGGCGAACAGTAGAGAAATGGAGAAAGAAAAAGAGGTAAATTCAAAACTGACTCAAAGCGAGGAACAACCAGAATCCACTGATGATGTAAGTGAAAACGCAAAGGTAATTCCACCTCCTTTTCCTACTCGTTTTCAAATGTCTAACAAAGCTAGAGAAGATAAGGAAATTCTAGAAACCTTTAGGAAGGTCGAGGTGAATATCCCTCTTTTAGATCAAGCAAGTCCCTCGTTACGCTAAGTTTTTGAAAGAATTATGTACCAACAAAAGCAAACTTAGGGGTAACGAGTGTGACACCCTTGCCACATTAACCACCATTACAATACACCCAGGATTAATCGCCACATAATTTATTACATAATGATCTGAATTACTTAAAACAAAGTGCGGAAGCATTAAAGTACATAATAAAAGTAATACAACTGTCAAACACCCTACGATGCTACGAGGTTTCATGTCTAAGTCTACATACTCAAAATATTACATCATCCCAAATTTATTACAACAACATTCCCAAAGATCCATTACCAAAATAAGCAGTAGATAACTTCAATTACTTCAACAGACGACCTAGCTAGAAGGTCCCGCAGCGTATTTTCCCTTTCCTCTAAAAATTCAACAACTGAGGGGTAAGCGAATGCTTAGTGAATACCAAATGAGTTTACACATTCCACAAATCCTTATCATGCCCCCAAGAGTAACACCGGTAACACATACCGTATACTCCCCACGTATTCAAAGTACGCAAACCCGAGCCGCAGCTCCTTCGAGATGACACACGACATAAGAAAAACCAACCATCTGAGACAGACATAACATCGGGGATGACCTACTGTCTATCCTGACCACAGAGGTGTCAAACTCTTGGTCATATAGCACAGTAACATCAGAGTACAGATGCGACCCGCAGGTCCATCGATAGGATGCACAACAAATGAACGGACATGCAACAAGTATGAATGTGCATAAACATAAACGCAAGTTAGTAGAGTGCCAAACGAAAGTGAAACAACATGCCTCAGCAGGCAAAAGAAACATAAAGCAGATGCAGACATGTTAAAATCAGAGGTACTCACAGTGGGTGCGTTAATAAACTTCAAGTTATCTTATTTCTCCTCGGGATTTCAACCGGATCCACAAAGTACCCCACTGTGGGTTATAAATAACATCACAAGGGACCTGTTAAGTTAGTTGTAACAAAACATCATATCAATAGTTGTTAAATTTCATAAAACTAAATTTCATAATTCTTGCAACATTTGACCCGTATTTCGGATCCATGTCCGAATTCGGACCCCATCAAGTTCGGACCACATTACTAGTTCGGATCCCATTATAAGTTCGGTCCATGTCAAGTTCGAACCCATGTCAAGTTCGGATCTTATTATATTTTCGAACCCATGTCAAGTTCGGATCTTATCCGAATTCGGACCTCGACCGAATTCAACACTTAGAAATTATTTTGGTATTTTTAATATTCTAGAGTCCGGACCTCATTATAAGTTCGAACCCATCCGAATTCGGACCAGATCCGAGTTCATCTCGGATCCGAATTCGGACCATCCAAATTTCGAACTTGTGCAGTTTTGTCATTTTCCAGATTTAATTTCCATCATTTTTGGTACTAATTCAATGTTCGAAATAATTTATGCCAACTTGAATACACTTATTTCCAGTACTTTTAACACTAATATTAAAACTTTTATGTACCAAAGTGAACACTTTTTGTCCATTTTTGTACACCCATCGAACACACACACTTAAACACACACGAAATCCTCAAAATCATACTTATAGACGGAATTAGAAGCTGAAATTTGATATATAGCTTTCCTGATACCCGATTTGAAAGAATCAACAGCAACATAACACATGCATTAACATTCGAACCCCAAATCTGTGTTTCGGATTTTAACAAAACCGAACCAAAATGCTTCTAAATTTGAAATTTAGAAGAATTATTACCTCAAATCTTCGATTGCAGTGTTGATAGTTCCTTTGAATGATCTTGATTCCAACTTTTTAAACTTAAATTTCACAATTTGATGATCTTGGATTGTTTTATAGAGAGAGTATAGTTTTAGAGAGAGGAAGTGTTTGGTGAAATGAAAGAAATAAAAGACTTTCCATCCTTTTTATTTCACACTTTCAACTTTTGGCACATTTAGTCCCTCCACTTATCCGGTTCCATTAAATACTGATTATATAAAATAAAGAATTTTTATCTTTATTTTATTATCCTTAACAATTTAATAATTATATTCACTTAAATAAATTGAAATTCCTCAATTTCTAAATAATGCAATCAACTTTATAATTAATCCAAATTTCAACTCAACTTTCATAATCCAACTTAAATTACAAATTTAAACTAATAAACTTCAAATATAATAATTTAAATCTGAGGATGTTACAACGAGACAGTTAACATGAGTGAAAATGTGTCAGCCGTGATTCAAAAGAAGCTGCCCCCAATCTGCAAAGATCCTGGTGTTTTCACCATCCCTTGCAAATTGTGGAGTGTTACAGTAAATAGGGCTATGCTTGATCTGGGTGCATCTATCAATGTGATGCCATACTCTATTTAAAACTTTAAATGTAGGCTCCTTACACGAAACCGGTGTGGTCATTCAATTGGCCGATAGATCTGTGGTACACCCGAAAGGGGTATTAGAGGACTTGTTAGTTCAAGTGAATGAACTTGTTTTTCCGGCTGATTTTTATGTAATTGATATGGAGGAGGATTCACATCCAAATCCACATCCGTCTTGCTAGGAAGGCCCTTTTTGAAAACTTCAAAAACAAATATAGATGTTCACAGTGGCACACTTTCTATGGAATTCGATGGTCATACCATTCATTTTAACATATACGAAGCCATGCATTATCCTAGTGATGTATCCTCGCTTTGTTCCATTGACATTATTGAACCTGTTTTCAAGAGTTGTTTGAAATAACATATTTTGATGCTTTAGACACAATCTTGAGTAGGTCTTTAAATGAAGCGGGGGTGACTAAACTTATGAAGAAGATTGAGCTCAGATCTGATTTTCATGGGCTGGTAGCTTTTATGGATCAAAAGAAGACTTCAAGGTACAATATTGCTCAGGTTTCTTTACCACCATCTAACAAAAAGTTGTTTCCTTCTATTTTGCAGGCACCGGAACTAGAGCTAAAGAAACTTCCAGACCATCTCAAGTATGCATATCTAGGATAAGGAGAAAAGCTACCCGTGATTATCTCAAGTAGTTTAGACACATCCGAGGAGTAAAGGCTTGTATTTGTGCTCAAACGATACAAGGAATCCATTGGTTGGACGATAGCTGATATAAAAGGTTTGAGTCCATCAACTTGCATGCATAAAATATTGATGGAGGATGATTTCAAGCCGTTTCGTGAGGCTCAAAGGCGGTTGAACCCACATATGATGGAAGTTGTGAAGAAAGAGATTTAAAAGTTATTGGATGCGGATTTGATCTTTGCTATATCCGATAGCAAGTGGGTGAGCCCGGTACAAGTTGTTCCAAAGAAGGTCGGAGTAACAGTAGTGGAGAATTCCGAGGGAGTGATGGTTCCAACGAGAGTACAAAGTGGTTGGGGAGTATGCGTCGATTATCGCCAGTTGAACGCCTCAACCCGAAAGGATCACTTCCCTCTACCTTTTATTGATCAGATGCTCGAGCGTCTCGCAGGTAAGTCTCATTACTGTTGTTTAGATGGTTTTTCTGGTTTTCATCATATTCCGGTTGCACCGGAAGACCAAGAGAAAACCATGTTTACATGTCCCTTCGGCACTATCGCTTATCGCCGAATGCCCTTTGGCCTATGCAATGCACCGACTACTTTTCAGCGGTGCATGATGAGTATTTTTTCTGATTTTTTGGAAAATATCATTGAAGTTTTTATGGATGATTTCACTGTCTATGGAAACTCTTTTGATGAATGTTTAGAAAATCTCATTAAAATTCTTCAAAGATGCATAGAGACCAATTTGGTTTTAAATTACGAAAAGTGTCATTTTATGGTGAACCAAGGGCTGATTTTAGGACATGTAATTTCAGAAAAAGGGATTGAAGTAGAAAAAGCTAAAGTAGATGTGATTAAAAGCTTACCGTACCCCACTTCGGTGAGGGAAGTCCGGTCATTTTTGGGTCATGCAGGTTTTTACAGGCGCTTCATCAAGGATTTTTCACTCATTACGCGACCCATGTGCAGTCTACTTCAAAAGGATGTGGAGTTTAGATTCGATGAGAAGTGTAAAGAAGCCTTTGATAAGCTGAAAAGATGCTCACTTCTACCCCGATCATCAAACCACCAAATTGGGAGCTTCCCTTTGAGATTATGTGTGATGCAAGCAATTATGCTATTGGAGCAGTTCTCGGGCAAAGGGTTGGCAAGAACCCACATGTTATTTATTATGCCTCGAGAACTCTCGATAGCACACAAGCTAACTACTCTACCACAGAGAAAGAATTGCTTGCAATTGTGTTTGCTTTGGAAAAATTTCGTCAATATCTCTTAGGTACTAAAGTTATTATTTTTACAGATCATGCGGCTCTGCGATATCTGATGGCGAAGAAAGATGCCAAGCCAAGGCTCATCCGATGGGTTATGTTGCTCCAAGAATTCAACTTGGAGATTAGAGATAAAAGCGGAGCCCAAAACCTAGTGGCAGATCACTTGAGCCGAATTGTTTCCAATGATGAGACATTGTCGCTAAATGATAAGTTTCCAGATGAGCATCTTTTTGAGGTGAAGACCGCGGTTCCTTGGTATGCCGACATTGTCAACTACTTAGTCACCAGAACCACCCCTAAGGAGCTACCGTGATCAAAAGGAGATAAGATAAAGAGTGACTCTAAATACTACATGTGGGATGATCCATACTTGTGGAAGCAAGGATCTGATCAAATAATCCAGCGATGCGTAAGTGATGATGAGGTAACTTCTATTTTAGAATTCTGTCATTCTTATGCTTGTGGTGGCCATTTTGGCCCAACAAGGACAGCCCGTAAGGTTCTCGAGAGTGGCTTCTTTTGGCCACACATCCATCGAGATGCATACATGTTTTGTAAAGCTTGTCCTCGTTGCCAACACACCGGCAATCTTAGCCGGCAGGATCAAATGTCTTTGACCTCCATTTATGCTTGTGAGATCTTTGACGTTTGGGGGATCGATTTCATGGGTCCTTTCCCATGTTATTTGGGTTTTATTACATCTTACTTGTTGTCGATTACGTCTCTAAGTGGGTAGAGGCGCAAGCGACACGGACTGACAATGCAAAAGATGTTTCAGACTTTGTGAAGGATAAAATTTTCTGCAGATTTGGAGTCCCAAAGATGGTGATCAGCGATAGAGGTACCCACTTTGTCAACGGTGTAATGAAGGCTTTGTTTAAAAAGTATGGTGTAAAGCACCGCATATCCACTACCTACCACCCACAGACAAATGGGCAAGCAGAAGTGTCAAATCGAGATATCAAGCAAATTCTAGAGAAAACGGTAAACCCAACCAGAAAAGATTGGAGTTTGAGACTCAACGATGCATTATGGGCTTACCGAACCGCCTACAAATCTCCGATAGGTATGTCCCCTTTTCGCTTAATTTATGGGAAGTCTTGTCATCTTCCGGTCGAGTTGGAACATAAAGCCTTTTGGGCTGTGAAAAATGTCAACCTTGACATTGATAAAGCTGGTACTCACCGAAAACTGCTCCATGAATTGGAAGAGATTCATAATGATGCATACGAAAGTAGCCACATTTATAAAGAAAAGACCAAAGCTTTTCATGATAAAATGTCTTCTCGTAAGACGTTTGTTGTAGGTCAAAAGGTCTTACTTTTTCACTCTCGTCTCAAGTTGTTTCCTGGGAAACTTAGGTCCCGATGGGTGGGACCATTTATTGTTACTAATGTTTTTTTATCATGGTGCAATAGAGATCAAGAGTGAGAAAACAGGAAAAGTATTCAAGGTAAATGGCCATCGTTTAAAGTCATTCTATGAAGGTTTCAAACCTCTTGATGTAGAAGTTTTCAAGGTGGAGTTGTCGGAGGGAGGAGCACCTTAGACATGAAGGTGTCTAGCCAAAGACGTTAAAGAAAGCGTTGCATGGGAGGCAACCCATGAGTTTCCATCTGTTTTTAATTTTAATTTTATTGTTTTTCGTACTTTCTTTACTTTTGCTAGATTCTCCTATTTCACACAAACGCTTTCGTTTGTTATTATCATGTTTCATCGCAGAATTTTGGACTAAAAGGACGGCCCTACTTGCAAGAACCAATACATAAGAGGACTATTCACCATAAAGGGGAGTTTACTGTTTTCCCTCATTTTTTCAGATTCCATGGTCATGGTTTTCTCTTCTGTGGCAATCTACTTAGGCCCTTTTATCAAGGTTTATCGAATACATTGGGGACAATGTATGGTCAATGTGTGGGGATGGGATGTCAATTTTTATGCATGAACTGGTATGGGGTAAAACAAAAAAATTTACTGCATCACTCAGTACTTAATGCGAATTCTGTGTCAGTTTTGGTAATGTGTTGGCATATTTTATGACTTAAAATGTTTTTGATGATGAGTTTAGATGCATGTATAGCATGATTGAACTTGATTGATAGCGTTTAGAGTTGATTAGTGGGAACATACATGTTAAAGTTAGACTATTACTAAATCTCTTGAACACCTTTAACACCGTGAGACTTTGAGCCTGTTAGACTAAACACTTGATATTAGTTTAATTTTCATTTCTTGTGTGCATTCGTCGTGCTTAGACATGTGTATCTAGAACTTGACTTGTCTCTCCTTAAGATTACATGATATTTTCATGCTAATAAATACGATAAAGGCCATCATTCTCTTTTTTTTTTTTTTTTTGGTTTAGCCAATTAGCCTTGTGCCCACCCTTTATGTCACAAGTATCCTTTTTGCACACCACTTTGAGCCTTAGCCTATATTTTTTGTCACCCACATTATAAGTCGATCCATACACGAACCACCCGACCAATCACCAATGTAGTGGTCCCGATATATGTTGAGAAGGAAAAGTGTGTTGTCAAGAAAGAAATAAAATAAGACAACAACAACGGATGATAAGGTTAAATATAAGCGATAATCTTTATCCCTTATTCTGGTCTCGAGAAAAAAAAAAAGAAAAAAGAAGAAGAAACAAAATAAAACAGGGGAATGTGTTTCAAAAGATTGATATAAAACGTCCCTCGTAGAGAGAGTTTCATGAGCAAGTAATCGGGTTTCTCATTTGGTGTACGGTCGTTAACCACTCTTCCCAAATTATATCACTACCTTACCTGTAACCTTATTTTACATTACACCCATAAAGCCCTTTTGATTTAATGGCATGTTTTATATCTGAGTAGTGGAAGGTGGGAGACTTTTCAAGCTTATGGTGACACATTCTAGTGTATCGACGTTTGAGAATTACATTTAAACCCAAGGAGTGAATTGAGTGTTATCTTAAATCTTTCCATCCGTGAGGTTCTTGAGGTTTAGCTTGTGTCTCATTGATTATGTGTGCCCACTTTTTGACACTGAATTGCAAATCTCAAGTTCATGATATGCTATATGTGTTGATTCTCTTATCTGATATTCTTTTTATCATACTAGCCAAAGTCATTACCGGGACGGTCAATAAACTAAGTGTGGGGATATTTGTTAAATGCTTGAAATTACAATTTTACCTCACTAAGTACCTCACACTTTGAATGCATTTGTGCCTAATTATTCGAGATTTGACCAAATACTAATAATGTTGATGGAATGCTTATTATGATAAAGAACATCAATTCTTGTATTTTCATTATTTTAGGTTTGTCAAGCAAGAAAAAAAAAGGAAGAAGAGGGATACAAGTCTTGAAGTTGGGATAAAACAAAACGTAAAGCCATCAAAGAAGAAGGTTTATTTTGCCAAAGCTAGATTATGTAACTTGAAATTAAAATGAATGAGGAGAACGTGGGGCTTCTTTTTGGGGGTGTGTTGTGCGATTTCAAGCAGGAGGGCAGTAGCAAGGCAGGAGGTTTTTTTTAGCAGTTCTAGCAAAAGGCCGATTCACGCAGAAAAAAAGGAAGGACAGCAAAAGCAAACCTCTCGATTTCGGTAACGATTGCAAGCATGTGTGGCTAATTTCTTTTCATACTCAACTTTGGAATGTCTAGCAATTGTAATTTCTATTTCACATTGCGTTTGAGATGATGTAGTTTCACCCTATATTGATTATTCATCTAATTTCGGAGTTTGTAGTTTTTATAAAATCGATTTCTAGACTTTCTGATCAATTGTGGTGAATTCGATTATAGTCAAGTTTGTTGTCGTTAAACATGTAATTATTTAACGATCAGATTTTGGTGACGAATGGCCGATTAGGATTTGTTATAAATTCCTACCTCTTGTCGTGAAATTGGGTGAAACGGAGTAATTAAATCAACCGAGCATGTGTGTTAATTTATCTGGATCTGGGTTCCATTAAATTTTAGTGCTAGTATCCATCACATGTTAAGAGCTTGTTTGATATGTGTTGTTTACTAAGGTTTGAAAGGAGAGCGTATTTCTTTCAATTGTTATCTATGTTGGAATTAATTGTTAGAGCTTTTTAATAATTAGAACTGGATTAATCGAAATTGGCGTGATTGTTATATATGTCATCAATGATAATGTTTTGTGAATAGAATTACATTTGCAATCCAAGGTTGAGTTTCTTTTTATTCTATTTGTCTATAATTATTTTTTATCGTTTGTTTAGTCTAATTAATCAAACCCAAACACCACCCCCTGTTCGTAATTATTTTTTTAAGTTGTTTACTCGTACTTGATTTATCTAGACATAATAGGTTGAACCGAGTCTCTGTGGATTCGACCCGACTTACCGCTACTACAATTTTGATTGTAGATAGTAGATAGTTGGAACTTATTATTTGGTGGACTCAGCATCCGTCAAGATTCCACCTCATATAATATTCAACTTAATTACAATTATGTCACATTGCTTCTTATCGGTTGATTCACAAAATAAAGTAATTCTATTGGTTCTTACCGTCCTCATTTTAAACAATGTCCTCATTTTATCCTCACCCTAATATTGTCCCACTCCAGCTTCAACAACTTTGACAAACACATCCATTAATAAAAACTTCTACCAAAATCTCTAGCTCGAACTCCACCTCTAACGAGAAACTCTTGTTAGTTTCTACCAAACAAACCATTTTCATCAGATAGATTGAGTATATAACAACCGATTATCATCAAACTTAACATTCAAATCAGAAATAAATACTTATTTCATCACATAATTTCTTGGTATAAAAAATTTATAACAAGTTTGAAGATAACATTAGTGTAACTTAAAAGATTTTTCAAAGAAAGAAAAGTCCTAAATTCTATGTTCGGACTAGGGTTGTCTCATAGATTTAGTAGGCCTTGTGCAACAATCACAAATTAGGTCATTTGTATTCGATAAATTAATAAATATATTGATACTTTAGCTTTCTTTGAACATCCAAAAGATCATTACAACAATAGAAAACCGTTTCATTCCAAATCACTACATATGATTTATTCCTTGAATTAATAATGAAATTGTTTTACCATTCTTTGAAGCAAATTGACCATTACTTATATATACATATATGGATTTAATTTTTCACTATTTGAGCCTGAATTAATAATGAAATTGACCTACTGATTGAACATTACTTAGTTGGGCTATGTTAAATTGTTCATTATTTGGGCATGATACATTGATATATATTTTATGTATACATATATAGATTTAATTTCTTGAGGGCCAAAAAACTATGTGGTCATGTGATGTAGCCCTCTTTGCCCATGCTTACCACCGGGTCTGGCGGACAGGCTTCAAGCTTCAACTTCTTGGTTCACTTGTCTTTCAAAAAAAACATTAAAGTGGTAGAAACTCATTAGAGGGAACCACACGAATCTTGATTTTTAGTAGACATTTTCTTGAGGAATTAGCGCACCAAAAGGTATCACCCTTAAAAGTAATTTTTTTGAAAATTTTCTTCATGAACATGTTTTAATTAACATTATGTAAATTTCACACAAATCTGAACACTCTAAGTGCATGAAAACACGCATCACGTAAATGCACGTTCACATGTCTTCAAAATTATGTAAGTGTGTGTTCACATCATTTTTTAGGAGCTAGGAGATGTGAATTTATGTGAAATTTACATATGATCTTCATAATGTTAATGAAAACATGTGTATTAAAAAAAATTTAAAAAGTTTTTTTAAAGGTGGTACCTTCTGGTGCGCTGCATAATCATAATTATGCAGCGCACTAGAAGGTACCACCCTGAAAATTAATTTTTTTGAAATTTTTTTCATGAACATGTTTTAATTAACATTACACAGATAATATATTAATTTCACGCAAATCCGAACACTCTAAGTGCATGAAAACACGCATCACATAAATGTGCGTTCACATATATTCAAAATTATGTAAGTGTGTGTTCACATCATTTTTTAGGAGCTAGGAGATGTGGATGTATGTGAAATTTACATATGATCTTCATAATTTTAATTAAAACACGTTTAAGAAAAAAAAATTAATAAAACTTTTTTAAAGGTGGTACCTTCTGGTGCGCTGCATAATGAGTGGTACTCTCTCGAACCATATTATATATATATATATATATAGAATCAAGTTTATCAGCGTACCTATGAGATTCCAGCGTACCCTAATGTGAATGATCATTCACATATATTTTTTTAAATAGACATGTATAAGACAACATTATAAGATTTTTTTTCAAAACGAGCAACATCATAAATCTTGTGAATGGTAAAAAAAAGATCATGTGAATGATCATTCACTTGAATGACCATTCACATAAATATGCATTGAGCATTCGCATAATTTTTAAGGACGCAGAAAGTGTGAATCTATGTGAAATTCATATATCATGCGTATAACATTAATTTAAATATGCCACGAGAAAAAAAATTTAAAAACTTTTTTTTTAAGGTTGGGTGCATTTGATTTCGAGAGGTACTTTTTTAATATATGTATTATATATATGAATTTCACATACATTCACACTTTTTGTGTCCTTAGTAATTATGTGAATGTTCAATGCATATTTATGTGAATGGTCATCCAAGTGAATGATCATTCACACCATTCACATGATTTTTTTTACAATTCACAAAATTTATGATTTTGCTCCTTTTGAAAAAAAGTTTTATACGTCTATTCAAAAAATATACATGTGAATGGTCATTCACATTAGGGTACGCTGGAATCTCATAGTTACGCTGATGAACCTGATTCTATATATATATATATGGGTTCAGTGGAGAACCTCCATGCATCGAAGAACCTTGAAGAACCTCCATGCACCACCACAAATGCATCACAATTCCCTCGTGATGCGTCATTATTTCCACGTGATACATCAAATTTCCCGCGTGATGCATCGATTTCTACGTGATGCATTACGATTTTCTAGCGATGCATTGTGGTTCCCAAGGTTTTTTGATGCATAGAGGTTCTCCATTGAACCTACCCCTATATATCTATCTATTCTATTATTTGAGTAACTAGATGTCACATGGCATCACCTCCTACCGCCAATTGGCTAAACATGAGATTGTCACATGTACCTAACAATTTCCTATTAATTTGCTTTTAAAATTTGTTTTTTCCAATCTATCTATAAATACTATTAAAAGATTGACTATTTTGTCACGTGTCATCATTTGTTATTGCCACGTGGCATTATCTCCTACCGCTATTTGGATCTTATATTTTTAAATTTATAATCAATCCATATAATAAATAATTTAAATAATACATAATCAAATCTAAATCTTATCTAATATAAAACTCATATTTGAATTTGAATGATAACTTTTTTATATATTTATATGCTAGTTTATAAACCCATGTATAACATGGGTATACATTTAAAAATTTAATTTCATTAATCTTGTAGGATAATATTTAAATATATTTTATCAAATTTATAATATCTATTTATATAACACATTATATATAAATATAAATATATAAAAAGAAAAGTTATCATTCAAATTCAATTTTGAGTTTTATAATAGATAAGATTTAGATTTGATTAGATATTATTTAAATTATTTATTATAGATATATTGGAAAAAACAAATTTTAGAAGCAAATTAATAGGAAATTGTTAGGTACAAGTGGCAATCTCATGTTAAGCCAATTGGCGCTCTATCTAGATATCATGTGGCATCTAGTTACTAACATAATAGATTAGATTGATTTATATTTATTATATTACATAAATAGATATTATAAATTTGATAAAGTATATTTAAAAATTATCCTACAAGATTAATGAAATTAAAATATTAAATTTATACTCATGTTATACATGGGTTTATAAACTAGTATATATATATATATATATATATATATATATATATATATATATATATATATATATATATATATATATATATATATATATATATATATATATATATATATATATATATATATATATAGGGTCGGGATCAATGGGGTACCGTTAGACTGGGGAACCGGAGTCCACCCATGTTTGGTTATAAGTTTAAAAGGGTAATATAGTCAATTAGATTTATATTAATTAATAGATGACAACTAATAATATAATAGTTCCCTTAATTATAGAGATTTACTTCCATAACATATCTATAATAAATTCAAAATGAGTTTTAATGAACATGTTCAGTTGGATTCGACAATGGGTATTAGTGAACATGTTCAATTGGATTCAGCAATGAGTTTTAGTGCACATGTTCAATTGGATTCGACAATGAGTTTTATTTAACATGTTCAACGGGATGTGTCAAATAAATGTATTTATTAGTTTCTTCAAACCGTTCGTGAAGGTTTAATTTCATTTACACGTTATTGAACATTTGCAGTTGGAGTTTATTTTTTTTTTTTTCGCTGTTAACCGTTTTGGTGATAAACCAATATTGACGGTATTGAACATGTTCAATCGTGGTTTATAGAGTGTCATCATTGCACATGTTCAGTATGGTTGTAATAAATGATATCAACTAAAATGACGATTTTCATGAGATACACAGAATCTTTGATTCTAATTTAAATTTTTTAATAGCATTTTTACCCCCAACATTAATTAATGTGGGAAAGAATTTTAAGTAAAATTTATATTATATTTTAATGATTTTAATGATAAATGATTAGCTATAAATGGTTCCCTGGTACCCCAGTCTAACATGGTACCCCATTGATCTTGAATCTATATATATATATATATATATATATATATATATATATATATATATATATATATATATATATATATATATATATATATATATATATATATATATATATATATATATATATATATATATATATATATAAATTAATGAAGTAACTTCTTATCCCTAAACAATTAAATAATTACCAAACCATATGTTGATTAGTGTCACAACTTTAGTCGATCATCTACGGAAAACATACACCATGCATGTCACCATGATATATAGCTTTGTATCACGTTTATCTGAGCGTATCGATAACTTTTTGGTAAAGCCCTATAGTATATGATTTGATGATCATCAGTGATGACTAGGGATGTTCATTTTCGGACCATCCGATGATAATCTGAAAATCGGATACATGAATTTTACTATCCATATCCGATTTTCGAATTATCCGAATTTTGGATATCTGAGGTTTCGGATTTTCCGATAATCAGATATTGGATTATCCGAAAATTAAAATTTTTAAATAATCTTAAAATTATAAAATGAATTCAAACATACAAAATAAAAATCTATGTACATTTTAATATATAAAAAAGTAATTCTGTAGTAAACGAAATTATATCATACTTTTTAAACTTAAAACAACAAAAAAAAAAAAAAAAAAACATGTCAAGATATAGTAAAATACATTTAAATGAGTTGTAATTAAGTTAAAGCTACATTATACATTTAAAATTATAGAATATAATTATTCTTAGTCAAGTAATGTATGACAAAAAAGTTTTAAAAAATTGGATTTTGGATTTTCGGGTAATCCGAAAACCCGAAATTATGCAATATCCGTATCCGAATCCGAAATTTCGGATAATTTCAATTCGGATTTTCGGATCAGACTCTCGGATTCGGATATTTTGAACACCCCTAGTGATGACGTATGTGATGAGTGAGCCAATATGAGAATCCGACATGTACCAATTGACCAATAGAAAAGATCCACATAAGAGCATCATAGATCATCCCAGCACGTGAAGCTACCAACCAGGAAATGAACCCAATTGTGCGCCAAAAACATCCCAGTTCGTTATAACCAACTGAACAGTTGTCACGACCTAACTTGTTAAGAATCATGCGTCTGGGATCAAGGATAAAAGTATAAATAGGATAGCCATCCTCTCTCTAAAGGTACGCACTAATTCCCTCCCAAAATTTTCAGTACAGATTCATAGCAATTTCACCTATTCATAGCAAACATCGGAGTGACTATAGAGGTCACCCCTGCTACACCATTAACCCAAGGTGTTCCTCTGTTTATCACTTCGCTAATACTTAATCGCATCAATCCCCAATGTCAGGGCACGAACAATTCGTAACGATAAACAATTATAAACCACTTTTGATCATTACGTCACAGAGTGTATAGTATGTCAAAACTCAACAAATCACTACAAACTATAATTTAAAATTTTATAATAATAAATATTAAAAACCACTTTAATAGATCCATTCATATGTTTTATTAAGTGTTAACATATCCAATGTATATTTATTTATAAAGATTTATTATTTAGACAAAGACATATATATCTAAATTATAATATGCATGATCATAAAAAAAGGAAAATATACAAGTCTCATCCCTTACATCATCATCATCCTTTTAATAAAAAGTTTTTTTTTTTTTTTTTGCTTTAATGACATTTTTTTGTCAGACTTAAACTAGTTCAATTTTTTAGACTGTTGTATGTAATGACAGTTTTATCTTTGAACTTTCACAACTTTTACATCGTAAATAAACCATGAAAAAGTTTGTTATGTTAATTTCATCACGCAAGGAATATATCTGTACAATTACATAGTTGAATCGATCGTTAGATTTGTAGCATATGTTTACTTGTGCTTTGTGTGTATGCTTAAATATTTAATTATTTATCATGCAGTTCTAGATTTATCGGATATATATCTTTATTACTTTTTTTCATAACTCGTAGTCTCACTTGCAAATGGCTTGTTAGGGTGTTTACGAAGAACTATCAAGACACTACAAGAATTATACCCTTTAGCGGCGACACCCTTTAGCAGCGACAACCAAAAAAGCGGACCCGATGTCTCCGCTAAAGGCTTTAGCAGCGACACATTGTCGCCGCTAATACCCGAAAAAAAACGCGCCCTTTCTGCCGCCCCTTTTCACCCCTTTCCACCTCCCTCTCCTTCACTTTTCACCTACCAAATACTCTTCTTCTCCATTGCGATTTTTCTTCCTCCAACCTTCAGGTAACGAGTTTTGATGCTTTTCTTTGTATTTTGTGTATTTTTTGGGTAAATATATGTAATGTGTGTGTATTGATGTGTTAGGTGTCTCAGATCTCATCTCTCTCGCTCTCTGCCGCCGTTGCTCTCTCTCTCGCCGCCGCCTCTCTCTGTGTGCAAGGTACGTATTTTGTATGTATTAAGGTTAGTGTGTGTATTTGTATGTATTTTGAGTATTAGTGTGTGTATTTGTGTGTAGTTTGAGTGTTAGTGTTTGTATTTTTATGTATTTTGAGTGTTAGTATGTGTATTTGTTTGTATTTTGTGTATTTAGTATATTAATGTATGTATTTGTGTGTTGGTGTGTGTATTTGTTTTTGGATAAAAGTTTTAGATTGATCAAAATTAGGTTTTTATTTTTATGGATTTGTAAAAATTATTTGTAGGTTTGTTTAAATTATTTTATTGGATAAAAGTTTTAGATTTATCAAAATTAGGTTTTTTTAAGTATTTGTTAAAATATTTTTAGAATTATTGTGTTTTTTTAAGTATTTATAAACGTTTTATATATATTTAGTATATTATTGTGTGTGTATTTATATGTATTTTATGTATTAGTGTGTGTATTTATATGTGTTTTATATATTAGTGTGTGTATTTATGTGTATTTTGTGTATGTTTATGGTAAAATAATGTAGATTTACTAAAATTATAAGTAAAATTTTATATATGTATTTTTTTAGTTAAAAAGAAAGCAATGTACTTGTACTGTGTATATTTGGTGTCTATTATGTATAATTTTAGTGTCTATTAGTTTATTAATGTGTGTGTGATTGTTTTAGGTAAAAAAATACGATGGATTTGTTAAACTAGGTGTATGTTTATTTAAATAATTTAAAATTTTGTTAATTTAGTATATTTTTTTTATATAATTATATTATAGTTATTTATTTTAAGGTGCAATTATATGTTTGTAGATTTATTGTGTAATTATTTGTATAAAAGTTTGTAGATTTGTTGTGTAATCATAAATTTATTAATTTAGTTGTGTTTGTTGATTTAAATAATTTTAAGATAAAAGTTGTAGATTTATTAAAATTAGGTTAAATTATTTGTATTTTGTAAACATATTTGTAGATTTATTGTGTAATTAAATATATATAATTTGTCAATTGTTTATAAATTATTTAAAGATTTTATTGCATAAGTGTCCACACATATCATATCCCTAGTGACGGATTCTTTTATATAGTTGAGCGAGCTTTGGGCTTATATTAATTATTGGATCTTCTAAATTGAAAAGACTAATAATTGTGGTATATACTTTTTGATATTAGAATAATATATATGATATAATAACATATAATATGAGTTAAAGTTTATATTTGTGTGTATGTGTATGTATTAATGTGTAACTATTTTATTAGTGATGTGAATTGTTTATTTCTATGAGAAATGGAATATATACTCTTAAAATAGTGAAATGTGTTAGGTGTGTGTTTGAGCTTAGAATACATGCCCGTCCGAAATTGATTTAGTAATTAATTTCGGACTGTCCCCGTTTTGGGACTGCTTTTTGAATATCTTATCTCATTTAGGATGTGAATGTGTATTACATGATTGCTTGTTTAAGAAAAAAATTCAGTTGCCATTTTCTCTTTGCTTCTCGGGTATATATACTTTTATATATACTTGAGAGCTAAGGGGAAATGCTGCCGAATTTTTCTTAAACAAGCAATCGTGTAATGTGCATTCACATATGAGGTAAGGTATTTGAAAAGTGGGTTTAGAAGCCTACCCGTGTAAATACTTTATCCGTGTTTGATTTTTAAACTCATTTCGAGGTTGCTTTTCGAATCGTCGAATTTTAATTCTCCTAGAGTAAACCTTAAACTCTAACTTATGTTTCAGTTGCATAATGTCTATCGATAAAACCTGGACTACTATTGAAAACCGTAATTCTCCTGAGTTCCAACAAGGACTCGAATCTTTTGTTGAGAGATCCAAAGCACACGTCGACGATAGAGGTCAAATTAGATGCCCGTGTAGAAAATGTGGGAACAATAAGTTCACAAGAATTTCGATAATGAGATCTCATATACATATAAATGGTTTCTTTCGATCTTATATTACATGGGTCTATCATGGTGAAAGTAGAATTCCGCCTCCGGTTGTAGATGACGTACCTCCAACTAATGAGATGGCTAGTGTTATCGACGACATTATGGGCGAGTTCAGGGGGAACGATACTAACCACGAAGAAGGGAACTCAGATACAGAGGACATGAGTGTCGATGAAGGATTTCTTAAGTTGTTAGAAGAAGTCAATGCCGAATTATATCCTGGCTGTACTTGGTTTTCTTCCCTCGACTTTTTAGCAAAACTGATGCATGTCAAGGTGAACAACAAATGGACTAATAGTTCGTTTGATCAGCTCCTTGCATTGTTGCAATCTGCATTTCTGAAAGAAAATAGGGTTCCCACAACACATTATGTAGCTAAAAAGAAATTACAAAAGATTGGTTTGGGTTATGAGTCGATACACGTGTGCAAAAACGATTGTTTTCTTTTCTGGAAAGAAGATAAATCGTTACAGTATTGATGATGCTACAGCTATAACGGTTGGCACTATACATGACCTATTTATACGCGAGGCTGCCGGATACATGTTGCGGGATATCCCTTTGGATAGGGAGTCGTGGAGAAAAGTTTCTCTCGCCGAGAAGCATGCTATGTATGAGCATCTTCGGGTAAATTATTTATTTAAGTGTAAATCTTATCTTTATCTTTTATTAATTTTTACTTGTCTAACATTATTATTATTTTAGCCATATTTTGACTTGCAAGGGGTTATGGAAGATCCTACTCAAAGCAGGTTAAGGGAGGGTTATGAATATATGATGTCGGCTCGTTATAGAGGTCGTAAAACTGAAGCAAATAAATATTTTAAAAAAGTGGGAGGATATGAGGATGTTGAGAGAGTTAGGGTCAACCCCCCTGATGGTATGACTATGGAAAATTGGCATAGATGCATTGATTTTTTTCACACAGAAAAATATTTGAAGCGTTCTAGTCAAAACAAAATAAATCGTGCTAAACAAGTAGTTAAGAATGATGGAGAGACGAGATCGTATAGTAGTGCTTGTCATAAAAAGTAAGTTATGACAAACAATATACATACACACACACAGATATATATATATATATATATATATATATATATATATATATATATATATATATATATATATATATATATAGAGGTGGGTTCAATGGAGAACCTCCATGCATCGAAGAACCTTGAAGAACCTCCATGCACCATCACAAATGCATCACAATTCCCCCGTAATGCATCATTATTTCCACATGATGCATCAAATTCTCGCGTGATGCATCGATTTTTACATTATTTCCACTTGATGTATCAAATTCCCGCGTGATGCATTTCAGTTTTTCTAGCGATGCATTGTGGTTCTCCAAGGTTCTTCGATGCATAAGGTTCTCCATTGAACCCACCCTATATATATATATATATATATATATATATATATATATATATATATATATATATATATATATATACATATACATACATATAGATGGAGGTTCAATGGAAAACCACAATGCACCTGAAAACTTGTGAAAACCGCACTGCACCACTACAAAGGTATCAAATTCCCCGCGTGATGCATCAAAATCCCGCGTGATGCATCAAATTTCCCGCATGATGCATCAAAATCTCGCGTGATGCATCACCTTATTTACGATCATGTCACCGCGTTTTTCATTAAATGCACCAAATCGGACGGTATGCGTAGGTTTCCATGGTTTTCATGTGCATAGTGGTTTTCCATTGAACCCACCCCTATACATATATATATATATATATATATATATATATATATATATATATATATATATATATATATATATATATATATATATATATATATATATATATATATATATATATATATAAAATCAAATTTTAATGTTAAACAGAGTGTGAGTCGTATCCAAGCATTTTATGATGCGCATATCAATAAGAATGGGCTATTTGATGACCCAATGGTCGAGGCACAATATGTAAGTGATTATGCTTAAACTTAAAAATATATTGATGCTTAATGTTTAAATGTATACTAATCTATTTAATTATCTTTGTAAAATACAGCATGCTTTGATACGTGAGTTCTCGGAACAATACGAACGATCATCCTCGTCGAACAATCCAACCCAATTAGATGAGGTATCGGTTTTTGAGAAGGTATTAGGTTCCAGACGGGGACACATAAAAGGAGTCGGTCATAAACCTTCCGGAACGGCGACATCAAGTGCATACTTACCCCGGGCAGACCTCACGTCCATCACAGGTAAATAATCTGACAAACTTATAATTGTAACGAGTCATATATAGTTGTAAGGGGTCTTGATGAGTTAGTATGAGACATGTATACTTATAATTGATGATGATGGGTTGATATTAGTTATATCTACTTCTTACATGCCATGATTAGTATGTATAACTCGGTATTTGCTAAAAGTAATTGTAACGGGTCTTGATTAGTTAGTATGAGACATCTATACTTATAATTTATGATGATGGGTTGGTATTAGTTATATATACTTCTTAAACGCCATTATGGTTATGTATAAGTTGGTATTTGTTAAAAATAGTTGTAACGGGTTTTGATAAGTTAGTATGAGACATATATACTTATAATTGATGATGATGGGTTGTTTTAGTTATATCTACTTCTTACACGCCAATATGGTTATGTACAAGTTGGTATTTGCTAAAAACAGTTGTAACGGGTCTTGATAAGTTAGTATGAGGCATATATACTTGTAATTGATGATAATGAGTTGGTATTAATTATATCTAGTTCTTACACGCCATGATGAGTATGTATAACTCGTTATTTGCTAAAAGTACTTGTAACGGGTCTTGATGAGTTAATATAAGACATATATACTTATAATTGGTGATGATGGGTTGTTTTAGTTATATCTACTTCTTATACGCCAATATGGTTATGTATAAGTTGGTATTTGCTAAAAATAGTTGTAACGGGTCTTGATAAGTTAGTATGAGACATATATACTTGTAATTGATGATGATGGGTTGGTATTAGTTATATGTAGTTCTTATACGCCATGATGAGTATGTATAACTCGGTATTTGCTATAAATAGTTGTAACGAGTTTTGATAAGTTAGTATAAGATATGTATATTTGTAATTGATGATGATGAGTCGGTATTAGTTATATCTACTTGCTACACGTCATTATGGTCATGTATAAGTCGGTATT